>VKHI01000005.1:196785-264643 GCA_015145745.1 Poterioochromonas sp. DS
GGAGGAAGGGTTGGTTACAAATTATTTGAACATCCTTTCTTTCCTTTGAAGAAGGATGATTTAGATTATCTTTGATCGTCTAATTCTTGAAGTACACTACAATGACGCATGTTCATCCTGTTCATCCTGAGGGAGAAGAAAATCCAAGCGAGAAGGAAGAGGAACAGGATGAATTATTTCAATGGCTTGTATCCTCGAAAATTCGACATTTAGACTTATTTCTGATTGGGGTTACCATTGTTATAGGAGGTCAAATTGCAGGATTTAATCAGTCCTTTGAAGCAGGTTATGCAGTCTCGATCTCCAATACTCTCTTCACTGGATTCGGTTATCTATGTTTAAGCTTTTGCTTGGCAGAAATGTCTTCCGCTTTACCTTTTTCTGGTGGAATATATGGATTTGTTCGAGCATTTATTCACCCATGGTTAGGATTTTTAGTTTCCATGTTTGAATTAGGTCTTAATCTCATGTATGTAGCAGGATCAGTATATTCTCTTTCTTTGATTCCTTTATCAATATTAAACCATGAAGATGATCAAGTAGCACGTGATGACGAAATAGTAGGAATTATAATTAATTCTATAATTATTTATATTATTATAATTGTTACATGTATTCTTGGTGGTAAAGTATTTTGGGCGTTTAATATGATACTTTCTTTCCTTGTTTTAGCATTGTTATTTATTTATATGTTTGGTTCATTACCAAATGTAAATTATGATAGATATGCGATTTCTGATCAAGTTGTAACTACTCATACAATATTTGCTTATTTAGCTCCTTCTTCAGGGAATTATCTTGGTATTCAATATTTACCTCTTTTAAGCAAAGATGTGGAACATCCACGAAAAATTATTCCACAAGTAATGATATGGAGTATGATATTCTTTATATTAACCTCAATAGGACTTATTACGATAAGCTGTTCTCAAGCTCCTGGGATAGTTAATCTCGCTCAAAGCCCTTACCCGCTCTCGTATGGATTTCAAAAGATTTTTAATATTAGCTTAGAGAGCGCGAAATGGCTCTCGATACCTGGTCTGTTTTCAATTGCCTTCGGATTTACGTTTAGTTATGCTCGTCAGTCTCTAAGCATGGCAGAATCTGGTTTTTTACCGAAACATTTTACTTATAAAACTCCTTATACCGGAACCCCCTATTGCGGATTAGTCTTTGCTGCTGTGCTGTGCTTGACAATCGAAATCTTTGGACATTACGATACCGACTTTTATCAGTTAATGTATAAGTTAAGCTTATTAGCGGCCTATTTCGTGTTTATTTCAGCATGTATAGCTTATATAATATTTTACTTTACTTATTCGAGTGTTGCCAGAGAGTTTAGAAGTCCATTAGGTATTTATGGCGCTATTTGTGCCATCTTAATTTTCATGTTTTGCACTGCTGGGATAGTAGGATTTGATGTAGAAGCGTTGGTACTGGTTGGAATTGATGTCATTGTTGGTTCTATCATTTATTTTACCTGGGTTGCTCAACATCAAAAGTTCTCAAAAGAAGAACAAGATAACTTATTTAAAGCGTATGTGATTAATGGTAAGGAGACTTAAGATTTTTTTCTGACGTTTTTTTCGACTAACTTATGATTCTTATTTATAGCAAATATCGCAAAGAAAAATCAAAAGAAGGCTACAGCTCATCGAAGCCAAGTACAAACACAGCATCAAGATACTCGGAAAAATGAAAAAGATAAGCTTCACGAAGGAAATGCTGCAAGTATTGTAGCTACTCAAACCGCATAATTATGGCGATGCTTGATTGCACAAATGGAATTCGCGGTAGATTCGCTATCTGGGTTTGTATGTTACCGATCTATTGATTTTTGGTTTAGTTGTGAAAAAATGAAAACAAGAAACGAGTTTAATCGTTCCAAATTTGAATTTTCCCAAATTTTCCAGACAAGAATTAGAGACTATTATTTTATTGATTTCTTTTTTTTTTTTCTTCTTTTTTTATTTCGTGAATGAAAGGATATGTTTGTTTGCTCTTTGTAGATTTGATAGGTTCCATGGCTTTTATGAGTGAAATAGTATGGCTTAAACTGTAAGATTTGATTAAGTTATGGGTAGTGTTGGCTTATGAGAAGGCAGAGATACTTATAGACATTGGAAAAATTTTGTTCTCCTATTCCTTCTTGTTAAGGAAGCCATGCTTCCAGTTCTGAAACCAGGTAGCAAAGACAATAAGACCAGCACCAGCAGCAGCACCACCAAACACTAAGGCAGCAGTTGGACCCTTCTTGAATGGAAGATTCTCCCAAAGCTAGGTGAAAGAAAGGTAAGATAAAGCGAAATGAAATGGCAATATTTTCTATTACCTTATGTTCGTGGTGATGATGATCATCATGAGCACCACCGCGGTTAGTTCTTGTTCGGGTGACGAAATTTCTGGTATTCATCTTCATCACATTGATGGTGGAGATACGGCGAATTGCAGTCATTTTCTCGATAGATTTGGAGATGCAAAACAAAGAAACTAATTTTAATCAGTTGATTGTAATCAATCACGACTGGGAACCAAGTTTTCAAAATATCGAGTTATTGAAATATCGATTTTTCTTATTAGCTCTTCATTTTGAAAAAAAAAAAAAGTTTCAAACAACCCTTTCTCCCCTTCTCATCAAAGACAAGGAAAGATGAATCGATTGATAGTTTTATTGGTACTTTGCTGCTTGCAAAGTGTTCTTAGTATTTATTTTTTAGTTGGGGTAAGTTTTTTTCTATTGAAGAATTCTGTTTGAAAACTCATTCTTATTGAATTACTTGTTCATACACAGGAGGAACAAAAATGTTTTACATTTGAACAACCACGTGATACACCAATGTTTTTCACTTATGATATTATGGATGAAGGAAAAGAAGTCATTTTTGATTTATATTATGGTTCTAATGCTGATCCTGCAATGCAAATTCAACATAAAATATTAAGTGAAAAATTAGGTCATGTTGATTTTACTGCAGATAATGATGGTCTTTATCTATATTGTTTATCACAAAATAATGCTGATTTACCAGTACGTACCAAGATAACATTAAATTATGGATTTGATAGTGAACATTATGAAAAGTTAATTAAAGATCATAACTTTGATGCGGTTAACTTACAAGTACATAAATTAAATGATCTATTAACCATGACATTAAATGAGGCAGATTTTCAAAAGCATAAAGAGGTTGATTATCATGATGATACAGAAAAGATGAATAATGCTGCTCTCTGGTGGCCTGTTGTTCAGGTAAATGTAATACATCATCCTAAGTCTTCCTTGCTCATACTTTCATTTCTTTAGATTTGTATTCTTATTATGACAAGCATCTATCAAGTATATCATTTAAAGAATTTTTTCAAATCAAATAAATTTGTATAAATAAATAAAACTGGATATAAATTTCGTCATCACTGAACTACAGAACCTCCAACATAACAACAAAGTTTAAGAAGAGTTTGTAAATAATTAATTACAAGGAATAAGGAATAGATATTATATATTTATTTCGCTATATTTAACGTCGCTTGCTACCCCGATCTCTGCTATCTCTACTTTCTCTCTTACTGCGTTTAGGGGATGAGCTTCGTCCATTGCGACTTCTACTCCTTCGACGCTCATCACGCTCTCTTGAACGAGGTCTATTACGATCGCTTGGAGGCCCTGGGGGAGCTGCTGGTCGGTCATCCTTTCGAGAAAATCTGTCTTCTCGAGGATCTCGTTTCCTCTCATCGCCACCTCTCCTCGAAGTATCCTGAGATCTGTCTCTTTTCCTGGACTCAGAAGTAGGTGCGCCATCTGGTCGACCATCTCCTCGATTTCCTTGGTCAGGCCATTGATCTGGTTGAGGTTGATTAGGGTCATGAGGTTGTTGACGTCCGCCTTGTTGTTTCGCCCAATCAGGTTGCATATTAGGCGGGAAGGGAGGTGCCATGCCTGGTGGATACATTCCATGTGGTGGTATTCCAGGCGGCATGAATCCTTGTGGTGGATACATACCCATTTGCTGTTGTTGGTGATGGGGTGGCTTCATATCACTGGGAGGACGTGGAGGGAAGGGAGGAGGTCTCATATTAGGTGGATACGCACCAGGCGGAGCGTTGGGGTAAGGTGGCATAGGAGCAACAGGACGTGCTTGAGGAGGATTATTATCAGCAGTTGCTGGGATTGGTTGAGGAGGGAATGCGGGTGGGAAGGCAGAGGGAGTTGGTTTGACTTCTGGCACAGATTGTATGTTAGGTGGGTTAGGAGGAGCACTGCTGGTTGACACAGCGGGTGTAGCAATAGCATTCGTAGCAGCAGCGGCCGCAGCAGCCGCACCGGCTGTGGCCTTATTATCGCTTGCATGGCGTGGACCAAGTCCTTTCTCAAATCTCAGACGCAACTGCTTCTCACAATAGATCTAAACGAGTAATAATCAAGTAAAAATAGAGAAAAGAGATTGATATTTCATATGATACCTTCCAGGTAGTCTCATTAAAACCATAATTAAAGTAATCTAAGATATCAACATTTTTATTCCTCCAAGGATGTTCTTCTAGTTGATCTATGTCCACGTCAAAGGCTGACACATGACGACTAAATCGAAGTTTCTTCATTTCTTCACTATTTGGATTAATGGGAACATCTTTTAATGCATCAGCTATAGCAGATGGTGTTTTAGTTGTGGTATTGGGTCGAGACATCGGTCTCTTCATAGGAGTTCTCTTTTGAATGCTTATACGACTTGCATGAATCACGATACCTTCATCCTGAGTATTCACAAGAGAAAGAGAACTTAGTTAGAGAGTGAACAAACTTTCATGAATATTTTTCTTTACCTCATCATCTGAATCATTTTTGATTAAGTCACCTTCATAGTTTTCTGATATTGCAACTCCTTCAATCACTCCTTCATCACCGATATTTGCACCTGTAGCACCCTCTGTTGCTGTTGTAGGAGCATCTGGAATTATTGGCTCATTCGTTTCCTCTTCCTCTTGAGGATGGACATGAATAGCCTCGGTACTCATTGCTATTTTCTTCTTCCAACTACAAACCGTTTTCGTCGAACCGTTTCTATCGTTTCCCAATCCGTATTTTTCAATTTTCTTCTCTATTTCATTAATTTGAGAGAAAGTTTGACCAAATTAAACTCATACATGCAGAGGTTTGTATCAGCAAAGCATATTTTAGAGACAAATAGCAATGATATGTTGGGAGAAGTTGAATCAGTAGGCTCCGTGAAGTCTTCTCGTAAGCTGAGTGAGGAAGGTAGTTGGACTTGTGGCCAATGCACCTTTCAAAATCAACTAGAGGATCCACTTTGTCAAATGTGTAACTCAAGCAGACCAATATCCACTAATAACGGTCTTATCTCATGTCATCTATGTACATATGAGAACTCACTTGGTTCGGTGGAGTGTTTGATGTGCGGCAGTCGACTCCAGGAAACGAAGGAGAAGCAGCAAAACACGTCATTTCTTACATCCTCATCCTCCAGTCGGACCTCGACTTTGAAGAAGAGCGAAAACGCAGAGACTGAGCAGCTGTCTTCGGCTCTATCGAGGAAGGTTTCATCTATATCTGTCTCTCTGGTGAGGAGATCGTCCACTAAGAGCAACGCTACTGCCTCCAAAGATCTTTATGATATTGATGATGACCTCTCTGACGTAGAAGATAGGTTTAAAAGGAAAGTCACAACTGATACGACAAGGAGTGGCGTCAAACAGCAACCTAAACAGCAGACTGAAGAAGAGGAAGCAAGCGAGGAAGGTAGTGATGAAGAGATTGATTCCAATGAATATAGCGAAGATGGAACGTATAGTCAGGATTCAGATGATGATGAAGAGGAAGATGGTAGTGACAGCAGTGATGAGGAAAGTGAGGAAGATGAGAGCGATGAAGATGATGGAGAGGTCCTGGTCGATACTCCTCCTCGAAGGCTTAAAAAGACAAGCAATAGTCCGATCATTATAAACGATGATATTGATGAATTTGAATCATCTTCTGATGTATCTGTTAGTGAGTTCTTTTCGACAAAAACTGGTACATCTCCCTCTACAACAACCCTGAACAGAAGTGTCGAAAGTTTCCTTTCCAACAAACCTCGTGAGGTTAAACCCTCCCTTCCTAACGTTTCCGCGCATTACTGGTAAGTTATAACTCATTTGATAGTTCAGTTCATCGTCATATCATACTTTAATTTAGGTCAGTGAAGTATTTGATGAGGAAAGGAGTTTGTGCAATCAACTTTGATGAATTTACTTTAGATAAAGGAGCAACGAATCCGAATTCAAACTCTCTATTGAGTAGTGGAAAGAAGAGAAAGAAGCTGAAGTCTGTTGATGAGATATATGATGAGAGACGAGAGAAGAGAGGTGGTAAAAGAAAGAGAGGAAATATTGCGATGATGAAACGATTACAGAATGGTTCTTTAGTCGCTCCAACGAAAACAAAAGGAGAAAAAGGTGAACCAAAGAAACGAAGGAAGACAAGGAAAAGGAAAGTAACTGGAGATGATTCGACAAGTGCAACGAAACCGAAAAGAAGCAAATCACGATCATCATCGAAGAAGAAGCAAGTTAAGGTTAAAGCATCTTCTGATGGATGGATTTCAGCAAATGCTCCTCGTTAAGAATTTCGAATAATAAACGAAAAAATGATCAAATATAATGTATTCCCTTGGCTATAAATAAATGTAATAATCTCTCTATTAAAACTGCCTTGAACATGATGAATGATCTTTTCTTTATAGTTAATAACAAAATTGGGAAGAATAGAAGTTCTTAATGAGATATATACAAAAATTTTATTCGGACAACCTATAGCTCATCAGAAGTTGAAGGTTCGCTATCAACAGATCTCGCACAACGAAATCCAATGTTTAGTGTTGCACTGTCTGGTGTGGAAGGAAAGCGAGCAACGATTCGATATCGATAGCAATAGCTTTTATGACACAAGAAAGATCCTCCTTTCTTTACTTTATCTCTTCCCTCGCTAGGTCCTTTGGGATTGATCACATCAGTGAGATCATGATCGATAGAATGCCAATCCTCGACCCACTCCCACACATTACCAACCATATTATACAAACCATATTCATTTTGCGGACCAAAAGCATCAACAGGACTGGTATGATGGTATCCATCTTTTGCGTCATTGCGAGAAGGGAATTTTCCTTGAAAAACATTGCAACGATGAGTCTTTCCTTCGGGGACTAGTTTATTGCCCCAAGGAAATACCCATGCATCCTTTGCACCGTCAGGATTTGGCCCACGAGCTGCTTTCTCCCATTCTGCTTCTGTTGGAAGACGCCCTCCACGCCATTTACAGAAAGCTACAGCATCGTTCCATGATACTTGATTCACTGGGTGATTGCTGCGATTAGTTAGAAACACATCAGTTCCAGGGCCTTCAGGCTCTCTCCAATACGAACCATTAACAGGTAACCACCATTCGGCTCCTAAAACAGCTTGATCAATCTTCTCAATTGTAGCTTTGGGGATAGCGGAGTGGAAGACGAAGGACCATCCAAACCTCTCACTCTCAGTGACGAAGCCGGTTTCCTCCACAAAGCGAGCAAAATCTGAGTATACATTGTTAAAAATAAAGCTAGGAATAAGAAGGTGAGTATTTACCTGAGACAGGGACCTCATAACGATCAATATAAAAGGGAGACAATGAAACAACTCTTTTAGGTCCTTCACCGTCCCTCCATAGCTCTGGAGTATCAGTACCAACAAGACTGGTGCCACCTGGAATGAAAATCATATCTTCATTGGGGAGAACTAAACTTCGATGGGTGTTTTCTGGAGCTTTATTTACTGGAACGGATTGCACTTCAGCTCTTCCTTCTCCCCGCGTCAATCCACATCCACAACCCTCTGCTTTCTTTTCACTTTCATCTAGATTGTAGGAACCATATACAGCACAATAAAATAGAGAACTGATAATTATAAATAGCTTCATTTCAAGCAGAATGATGGTTTTAAGATTGTTTCATTAAAAAATCTCAGAAAAATTACTTCTACGAAAAATACGAATCGTCCGGAAGTTTTATACGATCGTCCAATTTGAATTCACAATTCAAAATTTTAATTAATTCTATATACTCGATACCTCTACCCTCTACACCTTAGACAAATATTTCAATATTTCTAATGAAAAATATTCTTGTTTCCCCGTTTCGATCGGGGGGAAATGGAACGAAGCAGGTTGCTGCTGCGTTACTTTCCCCAACTCCTCAAGTGAAGAGATCCGACCCTCCTCCCCACAATATCTTTACCAACAATTCTCTCTTTGCCTTACCGAAATTTGCGGTCCACACTCCACCTTTATCTAAAGTTTCTCTATTTCCATCAATGAAATCTCATTCAAATTGCATTGGTTCCCTAATTAACCCTCCTACCGCTGATCGAAGATTTGTTTTTGTGAAGGAGAAGGAGGAATCCGAACCAACTCAGTCCACCTCCTCTCAAAAATCTTCAACTGAATGCTTCTATGGGATATTTTTAACTGATAGTGGGAATGAGGGTCTTTTAATCCAACCTTTGCGTCATTCTCCGCGTACTGGTCAGGGCTATTATCTCGCATGGGAGGGACATCTTCGACTCGTGAAACCAGAGAATGTCACATTTATTCAGGTATTCATTTACACGATATTTCGTCAGTCACAGTGATTTATCTTCTTTCCTAGATGACTTCTACTCCATTCGGCTATCAACTGCAGGGACCGAATGAAAGCATGACTCCGCTTGACGAGACTGATCTCATTACCTTAGAAGATTTGAGTGATCTCGAAGAAGAGACTTCTTTATGTAATGAAGGACTTGAGAAGTTTTCATCTTCCCCTGTGATTACAGCGGAAAGAAGTAATAATATTTTTACAACTCCTTTGAAGGACACAACAATCGTCCTAAGCGCTCTTTCTACCAACAATACCACGATTGCTTCGTTTACGCCAAACTCCGCTATCGGAGAAGATGAATTATATTGGAAGGAAGAAGATGATGTCGGTTATTGGCCTGATCTCCCTCCTTTAGTCCCAACAAAGCTATTTGAAGACGATAGTCCAATGCCTCGTAAGAGGAAAAGTTCATCTAGTTCAGCTAAGAGAACAACGAAGAAACAAAAGAACTAAATTACCTCTCACTTCCACTTATCTGTTTCCTATCTGTATATAAAATTCACAATTTCAATCTATTTTCATCGTTAGGACTTTCCATGAAATTATTGATTGTTTAAAAACTTCATATTATTTCAACATCGCTTATGTCTATATAAATTATTTACATATTTACTCAAAAATAAATTAATTTCATTTCTTCGTTAGTTTTTCTTTACAGTTTTCCTAATCCCCGACTCTATTAGTTTTCTTCCTCTTCATCTTCTTCACTTTCATCACTACTACCCGAGTAACTGACTTCTTCCTCTTCATCCAAACCAGTAATTTCATTCCCTTGTTTCGGCTTGATTGGTGATATCCCATCAGTCGCTTTACTCAAGTTACCTTGGGTAGAAGATAGTGGTTGTTGCTCATAGTAAGGTTGTTGTTGTGGATAGTAGTATTGAGAGTAGTCATACCACTGCCACTGTCCATGTTCGTCATAGTAGCCTTGTTGTTGATATGCACTACTGTTCGGATCAGCGGCTGTGCCAGGAGAAGGAGAAGCATACCAGTACTGACTATTCGCAGTAGACGGTGCTTGATACGGGGACATGAGATTGCTTGTGTCACCTGCACCAGCAGTTGTGGGGCTGTAGTAGTAATAATAGTAGAAACTACTATTATTGGGGTCATTCGAGCTTTCCCCTGTCATGGGAGCGGGTATACCGGAGGTAGTTGGGGCTGAGAACTCTCCGCTTGTGACTGAATCTTGAGTATCGCGCGAAAAGGCAGCAAGAGCCGGTGAAGGTGCAGAAGTGACAGCAGTAGCATTGAAGCCAGGTTGTTGATAATAGTAAGAAGGATAATAATAATGCTGATGCCTGGTACCACCCCGAGAATTCATGACGGATGAACCTCTAGTTTGCATCATTGGATCTTGCGCTGTCCCTGGTACCGTATTAGGCACAGTATTAGGCATGGAATTTGGCATTGACGTATTCGTTGAACCCATCCCACGATAGGTACCTCCTGCCGTCTGATACATGTAAGATTGTGAAGGATCCATAGTATTATCGTATGGTTGATACATAGACTGATTATAGAAGGAATAATTCGGATCTAATGCACTTGTATCACTTTTATTCGATTCCATGGTCATTGGTGGTGTAAACAAGAAAGATGATGATAAAGCAGTATTAATCCTTGTATTCCCACCATTCGTCGTAGCACCTCCACCACCAGTTGTATTAGGACGACTTAATAAAATCAATTGTTTTACTTCATCTGGTATATCATACGTTGTTTCAAATGTTTTACGATTAAAATAAAAGATCTTGGGCGATGATTTAATAATTAATTTTTGTATACGTCGTTGTTCTTCAGAGGTTTTAATATTTTGTATTGATTTATGTAAAGTATTATAATCATTCTCATTAAATTCATATTCTTCCCATTGTGATTGTTCAGTTGCAGGATATATTTTACGTGGTTTACGATAAGGTGCAACACGTAACATCCATCCTTGGATTTGATCTTGTATAATCTCTGTTGGCCATTGACAAGGATAAACACCTCCTCCTCCACTTGACGTCTTCTTCTTAGTATTCTTCTTCTGTCTCTGTCCTCTCTTTTGTCGGTCTATTGCAATACCAGCTCTTTCATCATCATCTGACTCAGAATCACTACTAATGTAATAGACTTTACCATTCTGTGTTGTCGTTGCTCTTCCTCCACGATAATTTGGATCATCTTCTTCATCACCATCACCATAATCAATTCTTTTACCATAATAATCATACAATGATCTAAATTCATGTTCTTTTCTTCGACCATTAAAATGAATGGTTTGAAAACAACTAGAACAAAATAATTCAGAGCATTGTTTACATTCAATCATTGCATCAACCATATTACAATTATCACATTTTGCATTAGGTATTAAATCTAATAAATCTTGTGGTATTTTCCATCGTATTTCACCAGTTAATTTATTATAAAAGAATCTCTTTTGTTTACTTTCATCAAATAATTCTTTCCATTGATTTTTCACTTGATGTAAACGTTGATAATATTGTCTTTGACATAAATAACGTCGCATCATTGACTGAATTTTAATACATGCATGAATCGTATGTTGTGTTTGTTCTTTTAATCTTTGTATATATGCTTGTCTTTTACGTTTTAATGCTAATCTTGCGAGTTTAATACGTGCTTGTCTGACAATACAACTTGCTGCATCATTAAATTTCTTCTTTTGTTGATGTATTAAGCGTATTTTCGCAAAAAAGATCTTTTTCGCAATATATACTCGATAGATACATTGTATCTTGGTTGCGGCAATAAGTTTGACATGAGTTTCATGTTCATATAATATTTGAGAATAATGCATACGTGTAATGAATCCTCTACCTAATGCTTGGATCATAATGGAAGCATAATGACGGACACGTCGTTTTAAAACTCTTTCATAGATATTTCTTCGGATACGATATGATCTATAAGCACGTTGTATAATACGAGTCTTCGCCACTCTTTTCCTTTGTAATGCAATGACAATAGCTTTCATTGTTTCAAACTTCGTTCTTCCTATATAACCTCTAAAGACACGTTGTATTAATGATGCTTTACTATTAATAAAGATAATCTGTTTTAATGCTAATTCTCTTTTCTTATAATAATAACATTTCCCTAAATACATTCGAATGACTGATTGTATAATAATCGTTGCTTGAACACGTCGTTGATGTCTTAGGTATTTTTGATATTGTTTCTGTTTTAATAATAATCTTGAACGATAAGAACGATAAAAACATTGTATTATTGTTGCTTGTAGATGTAAATAACGTAAATTGCGATTTTTCTTAATTTTTTGTACACGTTTTCTAGCATGTATACCACGAAATAATGATGTCATTTTCTCTGCTGATGTATTATTTAATAAATATGTATTTTTCTTTCTTATAAAAATACAACGTGCTATAAACTTTCTAACAATCTTTTGTATCGTTATATGTGCTGCTAATAGCTTTCTTTCATATAATATACCTGATACATAACGTGTAGCAATTAATTTACGAGCTTTTGATTGTAATATGATGATACCACGTATCATTGTTGCATAAGAATTAATTAGTATACGATCACCAACACGGAATTTTGGCCAAAATCCATAATAATTATCATTCATTAATAAATCACAATAGGGGAAACGATCTTTCACGGATACTAATGCTTTTTGACTAATATCAGTACCTTTCATGGAGATATATAATAATTTATGATCTTTTAATGATATCCATGCTAAGAAAGAATCAGTAATCTTTGGTATATGACTAATATCTAATGTTTGTAAATGGCGTAATTTATCGGATGAAACAATATAAACCATACGTGAATCATTTAAATATTTACAACCTGATAAATCTAATTTCTCTAATAATGTCATGTTAGCAATACCTTTCATACCCTTTCCAGTAATCTCAAAACATCGTGCAACATAGAAAATCTTTAATTTAGGACATGATTGAGCAATCGTATGCATAACATCATTGGAAACACCTTTACCACAATCTGATAGATTTAATTCTTGTAATAAAGATAATTTAGAGAATAAAGCAATTAATGATGGTGATGTTACTTGATTACATCCTTTTAAATTTAATATTTTCAAATATTGTAATGTTGATATACTTTTACCTAATACACGATTTAAACGAAAACAACCAGATAAATCTAATGATGATAATAATGGACATAATTGTACTAATGCAACAATACCAATACTTTCTTCCCAGATTTCCAGTTTTTTAGGAATTCCTTTCCCACCACGACTAATAGGTGTTTTCAGAGTCGGTAAACTTCCTTCGAATAGAAACGCACTACCTGCGCCACCAGATGCACCACCTAAACTACCATCGCCATTACTGAGTAAGGACGGCTCACTTAAAGCTGATGTACTTTTACTCGTTAATAATGTCGTACTCATATTCAGAACATCAAAATCATCCTCACTTCGTTCATCTTTAGCTGTAGTCTTTGGGATATGATTTTGAATCGCATCAGCAAAGAAGCGTGGATCAGATAAGAGGAATGCTGCATGACATCGCAATTTCTGTAAATTCTTACATCCTTTTGCAAGATTTGCAATACCAACATCACTAATACTCTTTGCATGAGAGATATCAATAGACGTTAATGCATGGCATTCTTTACCAAGAATTCTCATGCCTGCATCTGTCAGTTTATTACATCCATATAGTTCTAATGTTTCAATAATCTTACATCCTTCTGATAACCAATGCAATCCTACATCAGTAATATGTTCACAATGATTGATCTTTAATGTTCGTAATGAATGACATCGTTGTCCTAAAGCCATGAGAGTGACATCAGTAATACGATAAGCCATTTCATTCCGTGAAAGATCAAGGTAATCCAAATCTTTACAATATTGCGATAATGTTAACATGGATTGATCAGATAAATAAACACAATCAATGGCTTCTAATTGTAATAAATCATGACAATGTTCTGCTACCACACGAATTTCTTCATCACTGATATCTTTCATATAAGAGACATTTAATTCTTCTAATTTTAAACATTTTCGAAAGATTTTTTGTAATGACCAATTTTTAATTGTATTCTTTGATAGATTTAGTTTTGTTAAAAATAAACAACATTCTGCTATGGCAGCTATACCGACTCCTTCTATTCCTGGACAGGATGAAATATTTAGAGTTTGGAGTTGTGGACAGTTCATGGCGACCTCACGAAGGCCTATGTCGGTGATTTGTACACAACCAGTGAGAATTAAATGCTGAAGATGAGGGCTTTTCCTTGCTACCATTGCTATTCCATAGTCAGTAATATCCTTCGCTGCGGTGAGGTTAAGTTTCAGAAGGCCATCGGGATAGGTCATTGGCGTGGAGAAGCTTTGAAACACACCAGCTAAAGTTGTAGCTGATCCATCCAGATAAAATTGCTTTCCTGAAGTTTCTTGTTCACTTAATTCTTTAAGGTCTTTATCTTTAAGAACTATCGTCCACCTTTGGAGATCAACATTTTCTCCAAATAAAAAATCACTCGGAACATTCTCCAGCTGAATGGCTGATTTATTACTTTTAGTGATGGCTCTCAATGCTCGTAATGCAATATCTTGTGGAGTCTCTTTCAGTCCACGTATCCTTGTCACATAACTACTGGTATTGTCTCCTTTTGTAGTCATTTTTAGAGGATTATCTTCATATTTTTTAAACAAACAAAATGAAACGGTATGAAACGAAAAATCGATTTATGCGAAATATGAGTTTCTAAGAATGTTGAAGATTTCGAGGTGACCAAATTTTGAAGACTGAAGACATGTACAGCAATAGAATTATGGATTGTGATGTGCAGCGGGGGAGAGTGATGAAGATCTTTTGTGAAGTGAAGAAGACCAATGAGCTTGCAGAGTGATGAAGATCTTTGAAGATACGCTGGATCTTTGGAAAGATTTCTACTGTAGGTCACTCACAATTATTTCCAACTTTTCTCGGAACGAAAAGATCTCACCGAAAAAGTAAAGATGTTTTTTCTTGCTACAATTGTATTTGCTTTCTTCCCTGCTTTCGTCTCTTGCAAGCACTTTGGGAAAGCCCCATACTTTCAGAATCCTTTGACTTCACTCCTCTTGCAAGACAAAGGTTTCGCAGATTTGACAGGACTGAAACCTGTTCCCACTCATCCATCACATCCACAGTACAAAACTGCAGAAGAAGGCACTGGTTGGATGTACACTTATGTGTACAATGGAACAGATTGCGATCCAAACAAAGCAGCTGTTGAATATGGAATGGTGACAGACCAATGCTTCACGGCGAGTCATAGCACCCAAAATTCTTCCCTGACAGTGATGATAACATGCTTTGAAGGTTCGTGTCTTTTGCTCATCACTGCTTTCGCACTGACTCATCGTCAACTGACTCATTTTTGTAGACGAAGCCGTTACCCTCTTCTATAACTCCACGGACTGCAATCCCGAAACCTCTTGGGGACCAGACTGGCTGGAATTGAATACTTGTTTTCAGTTTAATTCGTCTGTTGATGGTAGTGGATTGTATGGCCTTGATTCATTTGAGATATTTTGTGTTCAAGATTCGACTTTACCCGTTTCTGGTGGTGAGTGGGTTATTTTGAGGTAAGTAAAGCCTTTCTCCGAATAATGCATTAAATCACATTTCCTGAAACTATAGCTCTTATGCGGAAGATAATTGCACGGATATTTACTCATTTAATGCCTTTCTTGATAATGTTTGCTATCAATTTCCATATGAGGCTTTCCGTTTTAATTATCCGAATGAGACTTATTATAACACAACTGATCGTGCTTATGAGTATTCTGTGGATTGCAGTAATTCCTATCACTCCAGAGTTCACGAGCTTCCAACTACCTGCTATAACGATTATGAGACAGGTGACGATGAAGTTGTTCAAATCGAGTCAAATATTGCTTCCTTCTATTATTCACCAGGTAAAGTTATCTATCTCTGGTGTCAAACATGATCGCTGACATGCATCACTCAGCTAACTTTACTTCGGTTCCAACAAGTTATCCGACTCCTATCCCGACGAGCTACTCGACTCCGATTCCAACGAGCTACCCAACTTCGATTCCGACAAGTTACCCGACTGCGACTCCGACTGCAAAGACTATGGTCACCGCCTATCCAACGGAGATTCCAACCACCGAACCAACTTTCCAATCGACTGCTGTTCCGACTGTCGCTGCTACTGCAAAGACAACTTCCGTTCCTTCTCCCATTCCTTCCACGGATCCTACAACACAACCGACTGCAGTTCCTACCACCACTCCCACTGTGCAGCCTACTGCAGTTCCTACCCGAGTTCCGACCACACAGGGTACGCTCGCACCGACCCTGGCTCCTACATCCTCTCCTACGTTTCCTGCTTATCTTATCTTTACATCCAACATCACCTTGAGTGGTGTTTCTAGTACTTCTCTGGACCAAGCCTCCCAACAAGCTGTCGTCAACACAACAGCGATCTCGATGAATATTCCGAACAATCAAGTGAGCTTTGTATCAGCTTACTCAGTTCCTTCTTCTTCTCCAGTTTCAGTCTCAGTTTCTGCTGCAGCTGTGCGTGGTCATACGAGAGGAGGAAAGGTCCACTTTACGGCCTCTTCGAGCATCGTAGCCATCACGAAGGTGAAAGCTCCTCTATCCGACCCTTCTCAGAGTACAGCTTTGTACACACAGTTGACGTCGGCGCTGAATCAGTCAGTGAGCAGCAATGAGTTCAGTGAGACGTTGCAATCGTTGTCGAAAGCGACGGGAGCGACACAAACGATGAATGCGAATGCGACAGGCGTCTGGTCGTCAGCAGCGACAGTATCGAGTGTTGCAACGAGCTCAAGCTCGAGTAGCAATGACGATGGTCTGTCAGGAGGAGCGATAGCAGGAATTGTGATCGGTGTGGTGGCGTTTATGGCGCTCATGTTAGGAGGTGGTTATTATTTGTATGCGAAGAAGAACTCACAAAGTTCAGGTTCGTCAAATAATGTTACAAACGAAGCTCCAGCGGTGACTATCATGATGAAGTCGAACCCTACATCGTCACCCCCTGACGAATTCGCTGGTGTTAGCCCAATGCAGCAGTCCTCTTTACCTCCTCCAGTAGTCGCAGTTGCGATTGAAGAAGGTTTACCTGACTCTCAAAAGACAAAACAGCTTAAGTAGTTCCTTGTTTCTGCCTTCGATGCAATTCTCTTCTACTTCCCTGTCTTTACAGTCCTTACCTTGCCTAGTGTCATTTTGTTTTCAGTTACTTTCTTTCGCCTCTATAATATTTGAACTTCGTAAGTTTTTGATTTTTCATTTTTGATTTCGTGGATAGACTCTTATCGATGAGGATAAGTAGATTAAAATATAGAAACACTGCAGCTCAAGGCGTATGGCAACCCAATTTCAATACACACTTTTAACCCTAAAATTTTAAGAAGATTTCATTGTAAACACTATTCATTGAAATTTTCAATTCATTTGGATGATTTCATTTGATACGTAGTATTCAAGAGAGATAATAGAACGATGTTGATATTTCTTGTGCTTATTTCATTTAGATATTAGTTAAAACAAATTATTGATTGTTATCATTACAAAATCATAAACTGTTACATCCCAATGAAATACTGATATTAGTCAAAAATTATATTGAAGGAAAATAAATGAATTAAAATTTTTAAATTCATGATCGATCGTAATGATAATGATATAGAATACATATTATGATTGGTGGTGTGAAGTCGATATAATTCACTCTTCTATTTCCTTCTCTTTATCCAAAACAAAATGTAACATCATATTTGACTGTCGGTTCTTCATTTCGAGACTCCCTGACTGCAACAGAGTCGGACGTTTTTTCTCTTCCTTTTAAGAAGACGCAGTCTGTGTAACAAAATTTGGTTGTTGTGATCGTGAGGGAAAGATACTTTCTTTCCCATCATCATATCATCATAAAAAGGGACCCGTTTTGAGTGAAGATGTTTCGGGTTATCATTATTCTATTGGCCTTCTTTCTTGCTTTCGCAGATTGCAAAAAATCTGTACCGAGAATTAAGAATCTATGGACGACTTAGCTTTACAGCCGGTTTCGACTCATCAGTCTAATGCACAGTATAATACGCAAGATGGAAGCTCACCTGGTTGGGCGTATACCTATCTTTACAATGGAACTGTTTGTTGAGAACAGCAAAGTGGCTGCTGCATACGGAATCGTGACCAATCAATGCTTTACCTCGTATTCCCCTCAAAATCTTTCGCGGACTGTGATGGTAACTTGTGATGAGAGTAAGAGCCCCCACATAATTGTTTCTTGTAAATTTTGCTCATATCTTTTTAAAATTTAGACTTTGCATACAGCATCCTTTACAACTCTACAGATTGCAACCCTGACACTATGTTGGTCAATGTTACCTCGCCTATCAATACCTGTTTTGTAATAAACCCCTATGATGTTGAGGATGGAGTTGGTATCTTTGGTATTGATGCGTTACAGTATTCTTGTGTGCCAGGGTCAACTTTACCTGTTCCAGATGGTGAATGGGTTCTTCTGAGGTATGTAAAGTATCGTGTGTTGGCCACGTGATCATAACTTCTCTATAACAGTGCTTATACGAAGGAAAACTGTAGTGACTTATATTCCTTTAATGCTTTCCTTGATGATTTTTGTTATCAATCTGAAGATGATGCTTTCCGTTTCAATTATCCGAATGTGACAATTTGGAACTCTGCGGTTGATGATGATGATAATAGTTATTATGGATATAACTATGATTATTATTACCCTTATTATTCAAGTAGTACTCTGAATTATACTGATTGTAGTAACCCCAATATCTCAACAACCATTGAGGTGCCTATCACATGTGTTGATGAAGAACTTTCCGATGACCAGTTTGTGTATTATTACAGCGACGGCGTTGAAGGACAATCATTAATCATTTCGTTATATTCATCAACAGGTAGGTCTTTTAATTGCATGAAAGTCACTCTCACCTATCGTTAAAGGAGATTCGACTTCTGTCCCCACAGTGGGTACTACAACGCAACCGACTGCAATTCCCACCACAGATCCCACGGTACATCCTAGTGCAGTTCCTACCACCACTCCCACTGTGCAGCCTACTGCAGTTCCTACCCGAGTTCCGACCACACAGGGTACGCTCGCACCTACCTTGGCTCCTACATCCTCTCCTACGTTTCCTGCTTATCTTATCTTTACATCCAACATCACCTTGAGTGGTGTTTCTAGTACTTCTCTGGACCAAGCCTCCCAACAAGCTGTCGTCAACACAACAGCGATCTCGATGAATATTCCGAACAATCAAGTGAGCTTTGTATCAGCTTACTCAGTTCCTTCTTCTTCTCCAGTTTCAGTCTCAGTTTCTGCTGCAGCTGTGCGTGGTCATACGAGAGGAGGAAAGGTCCACTTTACGGCCTCTTCGAGCATCGTAGCCATCACGAAGGTGAAAGCTCCTCTATCCGACCCTTCTCAGAGTACAGCTTTGTACACACAGTTGACGTCGGCGCTGAATCAGTCAGTGAGCAGCAATGAGTTCAGTGAGACGTTGCAATCGTTGTCGAAAGCGACGGGAGCGACACAAACGATGAATGCGAATGCGACAGGCGTCTGGTCGTCAGCAGCGACAGTATCGAGTGTTGCAACGAGCTCAAGCTCGAGTAGCAATGACGATGGTCTGTCAGGAGGAGCGATAGCAGGAATTGTGATCGGTGTGGTGGCGTTTATGGCGCTCATGTTAGGAGGTGGTTATTATTTGTATGCGAAGAAGAACTCACAAAGTTCAGGTTCGTCAAATAATGTTACAAACGAAGCTCCAGCGGTGGACATTGTGATGATGGATAACCCCGCAGCTCGTAAAACTGAATTTGCTGGTGTAAATCCCATGCAACGCACCTCTTTACCTCCTCAAGTTGTCGCAGTCGTGATCGAAGAGGGTGTTTCGGAGAGCCAAGTGATTAAGGAGAGCAAATAACCTCGCGATACTTATTTCTTGCCTTAGTTTTACACGTTATAAATTTATCTTTTACTATAAGAATACCAAGCACTCTTTTATCTTTCGATTCATCACCCAACAGGTATTTTTGTCAATTCTTTTCGCTTATTGCGAAGGACTATCTTAAGAATCTTACACTGATTTCATTTGATTGAGTTGCATCTACCAGAGAGGTAAAAGATTGGTATCGAATTTCCTGTGTCATGAAGATTTAGTAAAGATTTTGTTTTGATTTTTGTTTTTTCAGCATATTAGAAGACCACATATTATTATAAACTTCGATGATATTAGTCGAAAAGAAATATTTAAATAAAATATAAAAATAGTGAAGCAATTATAGTAGAATAAAGATTATGATTGGTAGTGAGATGCTTAGAATTGTGTTCTTTTTTTCTTCTTTTTTTTTTCTGTTTTTTTTTTCTGTTTTTTAGTATTGTAGTCAAAGTGCTTTTAAGATAATCTAATCGGAGTTTCTTTTCTCTTCCTCAACTATAGTGTCAGAAGTGAGAATTCTTTACTTCTTGTAAAGGCAGCAGCGTTTTAGTCGGTTTACCGACATACCGTGAACAATGCAACAAATCAAAATGATGCACCAACTACCTCACAAAATATATCGTGAAATACTCTTTGATTATCTTACAGAATATGATATTTTGAATTTAGTCTATGTAAATCATGACCTTCAAGATGAATTTTTCTTTGAAATTTGTCAGGTTCGACTCGATAGATCACAGTTATTAAAATTCTTAAGGAATGCAGATAAGTTGAAGGAGCTATTAGGTCGAATGAAAGACTCAAGTAAACAAATATTAGTGAATAAATCAAAGGAAATTTTTCAAGATCTTGATGAATCTCTTTCATTGACAAATAAGAATGAATTTCTCAAATCTTTAAAACAATATCCTGTTTATTCTCTCATTCCACAGAAGTTATGTTTCCCCTCTCTTTCTTCTCTTACTATTGAATATGAGTTCTTTTTCTTTATTTGTGAGATGAGTAAAAAGAATCGGTATCATTTCACGGTTCAAACTTTAGATTTATTTACATTTTCCTCAGTGACTAAACCTGCTCGAGCAGCTGTCGCAGATTGGATTGACCCTTATTTATGCTTAGCAACTAAGAGCTTATCCATTTCAAGTTGGCCTTTGAAAAGAACGTTCCCAAAATTATCATCAACGATTGAAACATTATCTTTAAAGAGATGTGAGTCCATCAAATTAAACTATATTCCAAGTCTTCAAACACTTGTATTACGAGAAACAACCTTGACAAACCTCCAGGATTTTTCTAATCTGAAAGTTTTAGAATTATCTCATCAATATGATATGAAAGCTAATGATATTCCTAAGGTAAAGAAATTAATTTTAAGGAAATGTGTTAATATGAGAAATTTGGGAACTATTAAAGGTATTGAAGAAGTTCAAATTGAAGATTGTAATATTACGAATTATTGTAATTTATTTCGTGATGTTAAACGATTAAGTATTGATATTACGGAAATTAGGGACGATTATTCTGATTCCGAGGCTGAAGATGACGATAGGGGGTTTGACTCAGACAGTGATGAAGAGAATGATGAAAATAGTGAGATGGATGATCATTCAAACTCCGAAGATGGTGAAATTCAGGATAACGATGATAGTGATAATGATGAATTAGATTCTTCCAACAACAAAGAAGATTCTGAGGTAGAAGAAGATGATGCCAACAGTAATGATGATCAAGATAGCAATAATGAACTCTTTCTTGAAGGTTTGTTAATGATGCAAAATTCAGACAACTACTACGAGCCGTATGAAAATGACGACGACGCTTATGATTACCCATCCTCTGAAGACATCTTTCTCGACCTCTCTCACTATTCACAATTAGAGAGAGTATTTATATCTATACATGAAATTCTTGTTAGCGGTTCATTGATTTCTAATGGTTTAGCGAAGACAGTAAAAGCTGCCGATATTCGCTATTACTACGGACCATTAAATATTTCTGATTTTACCAATCTGAATACTTTAAAAATCATTGAGTGCTCAGAAGTTACTTCTCTCGTTGGACTTGGAAATGTTCGAAGGATTACCCTAACTCGTTTATATGAATTAACAAGTTTAACTGGGTTAGGAGGAAATTATAATGGTAGTAACAGTGACAATCGTGGAAACCAATACGTTGAAGTTTCAGGTTGTGATAGAATTGTGGACTTTAGCCCATTAAAACATGTCAAAGAGGTTTATATCTCCGATTGTCAAGGTTTCAGAAATGGTTTTGAGGTGGATCACGTACATACGTTAACTCTGTCTTCATGTAACGATATTATTGATATAAGTATGCTTCATCGAGTTGAAAGGTTAAAAATCTCTTATTGTGATCGAATTACTTCTCTTGAAGGATTAGAGAACATTCGTGATTTAAGCTATTCAAACTGCCGTCATTTAGAACTACGACATCATAAAGAACCAGTTTATAAGAAAGATTATGGTGTAAGAATAACTTTAGATCTCTTGACAAGTTTACCGGATAGCCTTTATCCAGAGATTTTGAAGTTCTTACATAACCAAGATCAATTATCAGTGATTCATTGTAATTGTTATCTTTTTCAAAGATTAATTCGAAAATATCGGCAATTTAAAATAGAAGAACAAAGTGATCTTGATGGTTTCTTTACTGATTCCCTATATCGTGAAAAGATATTAGATCGAGTAGAAGATTCTTCGAATCAATTAGAATTATTGCAATTATTCGAAGATGATGATGACTTTGGCTTTGAATGTTTTAATACAAGTCATGATCCTACCGTTTGTTGCCCTAATGGTTGGAGTAGAATCAAGTTACCAGCTGATATCTTTCTTTCTCTAATCGAAGCTTATCCTAATGCATTCCCGAAAATTATAAACTTAGAATTATTTACTAATTTAGATCTTGATTCTGATAGAGATGAAAAAGTAATTCATTCATTAAACACTATTAATATGAACAATTTAATCTTAAAAGTATGCGATTTCCACCATCAATACAATTACCAATCACTTTAAACCAACTTACTATTAACAATAGTCCATTTCTTGTGAAAGATTTACAATATTTACCTCATTTAAAGTCATTAACCATTCAAAATTCATTATTATCAAATATATCTGATTTTACCTATGTTGAAAAATTAGTCATAAAAGAGATTCAAACACCTTTTGATGTGACAGTTCTAAAGAATGTGAAAGAATTACATTTAATTAATTGTTGGAAAATTCGAAATATGATTACTTTACAGGATAATGAGGTGATTGTAATTGAATTTCCAAATAGTACTGAGTATGATGATCTTCCCTTTTATAACGATGCAAATGATAATGATCGTTATAATAACGGATTAATTGATCTTAGTCATTGTTTTGTGAATAGTAAAACGATTGAATTAGAATTTCATAATGATGAAAATCAAGTGAATATTGATTTATCTTATTATGATAAAGTTGAACATTTTTCAATACGAGGTAATTCAATATCTCTTTCAGTTGATAATGCTCCTGAAAAACCTAAAAAGAAGCGACCATTAAGGACGAAGATCCCTTCTTTTTATTCGAATAATATTCCAAGCTCATTAAAAGTACTGAGATTAAATGGTATTAAAAATCTTATCAGTTTAGGTAATGGTAATTTTGATCATTTACAATCAATAGAAATTGAAGATTGTGAAAAGTTCAAGTCATTGGTTGGTTTAGGGAATATTCCGTCTGTAAGATTATCAGACCTCCCAAGTTTAACTTCTTTAGAAGGTTTGAGTAGTCGGAATCAGAAAGTCTTAGTGTCATTCTTAGATGTGACGGATTTTAGTCCTCTAAAGAATGCAAAGGATCTTACTCTTTTATCCTGTCCAAATTTGACTTCCACAAACACACTGGCCAATGTAAAAAGGTTGTTGATAAATGATTGCTCTCAGTTGTCTGATTTGAAGGGGATGAAACAACTGGAGCAATTAGCTCTTATTGGTTGCGACAACGTCAAGTCTATTAAAGGACTGAAAGGAAATGTGAAGTTACTCGTGCGAGATTGTTCTTGCTTAGATGATTTTGACGGTTATGTTTCAGGAAAATAATAGAGTATCGCGGCTGACGAAATATAGGATCAGTTTCATTCTTTAGACACACACAGCACAAAAGTGAGACTTTGTTTTTCCTTATCTTTTTGTTTATGTTTTTTGTTTCAACTTCAATAAGAAATCAAATACATTTTGGCGGAGAATCTTTTCTGTAAGTGTCAGATATCGGATTTTTTTTTTTTGCTTTCCTTTTTCTCTATTTTGCGTTGCTCGATGAGTGTGTGCACTTGTCGCTTGGGAGCTTGTGTGGTGCACAAAACAAAGTTCAACAAGAATTCCTGACAACGATCTTTCTCCTTAGAAGCTTATCAGGTGGATGAGCTTTGGTGAAAAGATATCATTTGTCATTATTATTTATTATTTGATTCTTGTTTGGAGAATTAAAAATGTTTCCTCTTGTCGTCATTTTTGCACTTCTCTGCTTCCCAGCTTTGGGAACTTGCAAGAAAACGAAGGTACCAAAATTTCAGAATCCTTGGACTTACATGTTCCAACAAGATGGTATGACAAACCACCTCAAGAAAGTCCCCACACATCCCTCTCATCCACAGCTCCAAACGCTTGAAGGAAGTACTCCTGGCTGGGTGTATACCTATCAGTATAACGGAACAGTGTGCGAGACATCGAAAGCATCTTATGAATATGGAATGGTAACCAACCAATGCTTCACGTCAATTGCGGACAAAGATTCGAACCTCTCACCATCATTGATGATAGTTTGTGAGGGAGGTACGTAACCCCGACTATAACTGCTCCAACTACTCTAACCCCCTTTTTGTTGTGAATAGATGTTGCCTACAATCACCTCTATAACTCGAGTGATTGTAATCCTGCAACAGAAATTGGAACTGAGTATAAGTATTTAAATACTTGTGTGTTCTCGAACTCGTCAGATTTAGTGAGAGGATTTGATTTTTATCATCTTGACGTACAGCAATCATTTTGTGTCCCAGGATCAACTTTACCTGTTTCGGATGGTGATTGGGTTCTTTTGAGGTAAAGTGTGCTTGAGATTTCAACTTCTTTTCATTAAATCGTATGAACAGTGCTTATGCAGAAGAAGATTGTAATGAAATGTATTACTTTAATGCTATGCATAATAATGTATGCTATCAAACTGAATTTGAAGCACTCATCTACAATTATCCGAATGCTTCTTTTTTTGAAGTGCCTTATTATAGTGCTCCTTATTACTCTGTTAATTGTACCGATTATAACATCGGGGCATCTGTAGAACTTCCAACTACTTGTGACAATGTGTGGTTTTACGCAGATGATGACTTTATTTACAGTGCTAATGCTAAAGGAGAGTCAACGATTTATTCAATGTATTCATCAGCAGGTAACTCATCCAGATATGATAATATTCACACTAATTCTTGTATGATAAGAATCGGCTATGCCAACAACATCACCTACCACGGATCCCACACTACAGCCTAGTGCAGTTCCTACCACAGATCCCACGGTACAGCCGACTGCAGTTCCTACCACAGATCCTACGACACAACCGACTGCAGTTCCAACCACAGATCCCACGGTCCAGCCGACTGCAGTTCCAACCACAGATCCCACGGTACAGCCGAGTGCAGTTCCTACCACAGATCCTACAACACAACCGACTGCAGTTCCTACCACAGATCCCACGGTACAGCCGAGTGCAGTTCCTACCACAGATCCTACAACACAACCGACTGCAGTTCCTACCACAGATCCCACGGTACAGCCTACTGCAGTTCCTACCCGAGTTCCGACCGCACAGGGTACACTCGCACCTACCTTGGTTCCTACATCCTCTCCTACGTTTCCTGCTTATCTTATCTTTACGTCCAACATCACCTTGAGTGGTGTTTCTAGTACTTCTCTGGACCAAGCCTCCCAACAAGCTGTCGTCAACACAACAGCGATCTCGATGAATATTCCGAACAATCAAGTGAGCTTTGTATCAGCTTACTCAGTTCCTTCTTCTTCTCCAGTTTCAGTCTCAGTTTCTGCTGCAGCTGTGCGTGGTCATACGAGAGGAGGAAAGGTCCACTTTACGGCCTCTTCGAGCATCGTAGCCATCACGAAGGTGAAAGCTCCTCTATCCGACCCTTCTCAGAGTACAGCTTTGTACACACAGTTGACGTCGGCGCTGAATCAGTCAGTGAGCAGCAATGAGTTCAGTGAGACGTTGCAATCGTTGTCGAAAGCGACGGGAGCGACACAAACGATGAATGCGAATGCGACAGGCGTCTGGTCGTCAGCAGCGACAGTATCGAGTGTTGCAACGAGCTCAAGCTCGAGTAGCAATGACGATGGTCTGTCAGGAGGAGCGATAGCAGGAATTGTGATCGGTGTGGTGGCGTTTATGGCGCTCATGTTAGGAGGTGGTTATTATTTGTATGCGAAGAAGAACTCACAAAGTTCAGGTTCGTCAAATAATGTTACAAACGAAGCTCCAGCGGTGAACATTGTGATGACGGATAACCCCGCACGCAAAAATAAATGATGACAATCCTTCTGTCGCAATAACAGCTTCTGTCGTTGTAGAGGGAGGAATTCCTGATAATGAAAAGTCAAAGTAGTTGATAGCTACTTGTTTTATGTTTTTCTTTTTATTATTATTTTTTTTTATTTTTTTGCGAAAGATTCTTTCGTGTATTCCTTTGTTGAAATCGGAATACCTTTTTTATTTTTTGAAGTCCATGAATTTTCTTCGTAATCAAATGATGCATTCCCCCATAATCCCCTCTATGCATAGCATACAGAGAGATAATTTAAAGAATAAAAGATTTTCTAAATTTAATTTAAAAGAGATATTATTAGTGACATCAATCATTTCCCTTTCATTAGGTTTCCATCTCATCTTCCCATTGTTCTTCTTCTTCTTCCATATCTTGCATTTGTACATCATTCATACGATTCGCCTTAGACCTTGAGAAAGCATTAAGAAGGGTTGATGATTTCTCAATGCTTTGTTGTTTATTCTGAGGATTTTGTAAATCTTGAAGGCACTTCTCAAAGATTTGAAGGAAATCTTGGAAAGCCTATAGAACCATAGTTTAGGTATTAAAATAAACCTTTATTTCTATCTTTGCTTACCTCTCTTGCTAAAGGATCAGCTTGAATAATTTTTTCAATCATTTGTTTCCCACTTTCATAATATTCTTTAGCTGCTTCAATATCAGGTTGATTAGGTTTATTCTCTTCATTAAATCCTAATAAATACCAAATCTCAGGATTTTCATCATCAAGATCAAGCATTTGTTCAAGAAGTGAGTTTGCATCCTATTCAGAGAGAGAAGAAGATCAATTATATTGGATATAAAAAGAGAGGATGAAAAGAAAGGACCTACCACAGAGAACTTCTCACGATGACACGAACATTCGATTAATAATTTGCAAAAAGAGATTAAAAATTCAATAGTTGGTGGTACAGCGGAATCAATTGAATTTGCATTCAATAGTTCATCAGTAATCTTTCTATTCGTATATTGTTGTAATTGTTGATTAACAATGTTTACGAGGTTTTCTAAAATAATACAAGCATCTTCTGGACGACATTGACTTATTCGAAAACTTGCCATTGTTTGTAAAGCACTTAAATTATTAGGTACAGCTTGTAATGCATGAGTAATTGCTGTCTCACACATTGTTTCAGCATTTTCTTCGAAGCTAAAGGATGCATAAGATTGAGTTGAAATCTATCATAGAAAGACTTCTCTTACCATAAATCTGTCATGAATAGTTCTGCTATAGCGCAGTAAGCATCACAAATTTGCTCGCTCATAGTTTTTCGTGTCTCAGCCTGTATTGTTTCTAAGTACAAGGAGAAATCAAATAAAGGGAATGGCGTCTTACCTCAGCCACCTGAACAATTTGTTGTTGTAAGATAGCAATACCTTGTTCATAATATTGAAGAGCTTCTTTATTTGAATGTAGTTGAGCATAATAAAACCATTTCGCAGGATTATCAGTTGGAGCAAGAGCAATACTACTTCTCAACAAACCCATCGCTTCTTCGACCTCACCAAGTTGTAAATCAACTACAGCAAGACCATCAAGAAGTTTTGTATTATCTGGTTGAAATCCAATTGCTTGAACATAGAATCTCTTTGATTCTTCTAAATTTGCTTCATTGAATGCTTCCTCCGCTGCTGCAATCAATTCATTCAATTCTTCAACACTAATATCACCAGGTTTATTACTTTGTTTTCTACCCTTCTTTTTCCCTCTTAACGCAGTTCTCTTCGTCTTATTCCCCATGATTTATTGTGCTTCTTCTTACACTCAACAAAACTAAGAATTCCTCACCAACAAAATAACCCCCGGGCGATGTAAAATAAGAAGATAATTCTTCTCTCTCTCTCTCTCTCTCTCTCTGCTCTATGATGTAAAATAATGAAATCCCAGTTGAGTGATGAGTGTTTTGATATTTTTGTGTTGATTATTGATTGTCTCTTTTCATCCCTCCAATGGTTCAGATTAACACCGTGAATTAAATTATTGCACTGAGTAAAATTTTAGAAGAACCTTTCAGGAACAAATATTTGGTGTTATTTTCTCTGGAAAAAATTAAATTGATTGATTAAAGTTTCGTAGAGTTAAAGCAAGTGAATTGAACCATTCTGAAAGCATCATTACAGTGAGGAAAGAAAGGGGAAAATGAATGCTTTTTTAGATACAGTATTAGAAAAAAATAATTTCTTTGGGTTAAAAAGTTTATTTTATCGTAATTTATTAGCTCGTATTGCTGTCTATTATTGTTTTATATTAGAAGGAATATATGTTGGTGTCTGGGGACGTTACCTACCAAATATACAAGATTGTATAGGTTTATCTGATTCATTATTAGGTACAAGTGTATTATTTGTATACCTAGGACAAGTTATTGTATCACCACTTGTTGCATTCCTATTACGACACTTTGGTTCGCGGACAACAACTGTAATAGGTGCATGGACTTTTATAGCAACATTACCAATTATATCCTTTGCTAATAGTTTTGGTTTATTAGTATTTTTCATGTTTTTATTTGGGTTTTGTATGGGTATTATGGATATATCAATGAATAATTCTGCAATTTTAACAGAAATTGTTGCAGGAAAACCATTATTAGGTTCTTTCCATGGTTCCTACTCCGTTGCTGCAGCATTAGGTTCAGTATGGGGTGGTTTATTTATATCAATGCACTTAGATACAATGCAGGCGTTTTTCTTATTATGCGGTGTCCATGGCGCTTTTAGTGTATTAACGTTCTGGAATATGTATGATCAAGAACAAGAAATTTTCTTATCAGAATATCATAAAGATGATGATAGAAAAGATTTATTAAAACCCTTATTATTACCTGATGCAAATAGTGAAGAAGAAGAACAAAAACAATTAATTATACAACAACAATTCCGTGATACATGTTTAAATGATTCTCCTGTCTACTATGATGTTGATGATCGTGGTACTTTCATTCATTCTTATCAAGGTGTATTAGTATTAGATCAAAATCGTGGTACAGTTGTTGAATATGCTGTTGATTCATTAGAAGATGGTAATGTAAATATTAATAATCGATTAACAATGTCAGAGTTAGTAACACCTGATCAACTCTTTAACACGAAGACAACTAAGAATCCTTTACACGGAGATCATCGTAAATTATCGAATAACTCCACACAAGAGAATACATCCGAACAAGATCAACATCGGGTACAATCAGGTGATGGATTTTCATTTGAAAGTTTATATAAAGCAAGGAAAATTATCTTTTACTTTAGTACAGTTGGTTTTTTAGCTGCATGGGGTGAAAGTGCTACAGTAACATGGTCTGTCGTTTATTTTGATCGTTATATTAAAGCAGCATCTGTCCTTCAATCATTAGGATTAACATCATTTATGATCTGTATGGCCATTGGAAGATTTTTATGTGATTATTTCCGACATCACTTTGGTCGAAGAAGAATTATACGTGCTGGTGGATTATTAGCAATTACAGGACAAATTATTGTTGTCTTATCAGTTGATTTACCTGTACCTGTTTTCTTTGCTTGTCTTGGTTTTGCTATCACAGGATTTGGATTATCGACGATTATTCCGATTGTTTTTAGTTCGTCAGGTCATTTACCTGGTGTTCATGCTGGGAGTGCTTTAGCTACAGTTGCTTGTTGTTCGTATAGTGGATCAATTGTTAGTTCACCTGCTATTGGATTAATCTCTGATAGTTTAGGATCATTAAGAACAGCATTCTTAATTAATGGTTTTCTACTTGGTTTAATATTTCCTTTAAGTTGGGGAATTATACGTGAAGTTGAAGTATTTAAAAATAAAAGAGAAGATAATGAACAAGAAAGTTAAAAAAAAAACAATAATTAATCAAAACAAACAATCAATCAAATCAATTTTCATAACTAAATGATAATATATTAGTTATTATATATTTATCATTGAGTAGTAATTGTTATAGGTGATAGATATCGTTGTACTACCAGAAAGAAATAAAAAAGATTATTATTGAAATTTCAAGATAAAATATAATCTAATGTAATATGGTGTTTTGTTCAAATCAAATGTATAATAAATGAATGAAATATGTCACTGTGATTTATTCATCCAATAATAATAATAATCCTAATCCTAATGATATTAATAATAATTAAATTCAAATAAAAATAATATAATATAATAAAATAAAAGAATTTTTGTGTGTTTTTTCTTTTCTTTAACGATTTGATTTAATTTGTGTCTTTGTCTTTGTATTTTTTTGACTTTGATTTTTCCATTGTAACATTGAAGGTGCATTGTGTTCTACTCATGAAGGATTAGCGCATTAGCATCATAATTTACTTTTGCTTTCAGTTAATATTAAAATATTGTAAAGCATCTTTTACTTTCTTTGAGCTGACAGGACACTTGTGTTATCGTTTAACAGATGTGCCGCCCTAGACAAACTCCCCACCTGACATGTCTTCCGCGTAGATCGCCAGCCCGCAAGAGAACGATAAAACGATGGTAATACTCCAATAATTTGATTAAAAATTCGAAAATCGGTAAAACGATTGGTTGATGGGTGATTTCAAAATAGTTTTAAGAGAGGTATCAGGGGTATCAATGGATTCTTTGATTATTTTAATAAATACAGATAGGATAAAAGTCATTTGGGGAAAACTTTTTCTTTATCTATAGCATATAAAAGCCTTGTTGATTGTTACTTAACTCTTACTTACTACCATTATATGATATATGATATATTTGACATATTAATTGCTAGTTTACGATAATATCGATAGTTATGATGAATGTGTGTAACATCAAAATGAAGATGGGATGAGGGAGGGAATGCAAAACAAAACAAAACTAGTCAAATGAAGTGGTATTATTGTGGTGGTCCGAGCTGGTAATATATTTATGTCATGTTTGCAATTAATATGCTATATATATACATAGAAAACAACGAGAAGGAAAAATAGTCTTGCAATCATCATATAAGCTAGATTATGTTGAGAGTTGGACACATTCACTTTTATATGCAATTTAAACAAAAAAAATTATAAACAAAATAAAACAAAAACAACAGAGAAATTAAGAAGAAAACAGAAATGAGAAAAAACAAAAAAATATTCGGTCAAAATTGATTCAATTCTTCTCTTCTTTTTTTATTTTTTGTTGCTTAAGTTTTAATGCTTTTAAAAGCTCTTGACGCTTCCCTCTTCGGTGAAAAAGGGGAGAAAAAATAGATGTGTTGAGCGTGTAAAAAACCAAATAGTAACAAAAAAACGTTGACTTTCTCTCCTCCTCCTCCTTCCTTTTTTCTTCTGGTTTGTATCGTTCCTTCTTTTAACAGGGGACACGTCTTTAAAACAGTTAATTCGACGAATGACTTCGATTCATGAAGACTAGGAGCCCCACTGCTAACATTTTACCAAACATTGATATTGAATCCATAGACACACCGAATGCATCACCACCTTCATAATGAGACAATGATTTTCTGCCTTCACTATCCTCTGAAGAGGAATCTCCGTAAGGTTGCGAGAAATGATAATGTTCTCGAGAATATTTACTACTTGTTATCGAATCATGTCTCTGAGAGACGATTGGAGGTAATTCACTTTCTCCTCCGTGCACTTCCTCTTCCTCCCCTTCTTCTTCACAATCTGGAGCTTCAGCTTCCGTTGCAGGGTCAGTTTCAGGCTGAGAAAGACTAAGCTTTGCTTGAGGTATTGGTGCTGGTTGAACTTGCGTGGAAGGAGCAAGATCATCCATAAAAGTCTGGAAATAAAGTTTTAATGCTTTCTTAGGTTCTAATGTAGGAACAGTCTTCATAAATTCCTTCACATCCTTTGCGGCAGAGAGTTTAAATTGATGGAAATCACACTCATTCCACCAAAGCAGATCTCCAAGACCGGCATCGTGGTATTCCTTCACAGTAGGAATGAGAACAACAAAGGCAGTTGTGTGGAAGGAAACTTGTTTCTTTGGCTTTACGCTTTGTTTGCTTCGAGGATACATTGGGCTTGCTCTAGAATCACCTTTCGCCTGTAAAAGAAACAAAGAATCAGTAACTTCAACTTCTTGAGAGATGAGATGAAAAGTATTTACCTCATCAGATGCCTCTTCTTCAGGATCAGGGAGACTGCAACTCAATTTGTTCATAAGATCAGCATCAGGACCAACTTGAAACATGGTTTAACTCGGTATAAGGAAGATATCAAAAGATTTCTCTTAGGATCCAAAGCAACAAAAAGTCTTTAATCTTCTTTGATATTATTCTATTATTCCTTTATTCGGAATTATTTTCTGCAATTCACCTATTAACTAAGTTCTGGAATCCTATCACCCAATCTCTCTTTCTCACTCTTACAAATCTCCACGAGATACTATTTCACTCTATGTTGCTGTTTGGTACTTGATCTTTCTTTTTCAGTTATCACAATATCCTTTCTCTAATATGCAACTCCTTCTATCACTTCTATCCAATGAGTGATTCAAGTCACAATGAGGCAGTAACTTCACTCCAGCTTCAAACTCGTTCCGCTCACAATGATGAGCAAGAGAGAGTCGAGAAAGTGGGAACTACCAAAGAGTGACGCTAGGGACACCAAATTATGGGCGTCAGTGTAATGTCGTGAAATAACTCGGTTTTTTCGAGTTTTGTAAGAAGGAAGGATGAGTTTCTTAAGTTGAATTAGGACTTTTGGAAGAAAAGTGACATTTGTCCGTTGTGCACATTTTGAATTCTGTAAGTAGGATTGAAGAAATTTCTTGAATCATTCTTCTATTTGAAGTTACCGAATACATCAAATCACTACCGTTCTAATTATTCTATGATGTTTCTCAAAACTTTTCTTAGGAGAAGAGGAGATTATTTTATGGTTTCTTCTTTAATTCTGTTGAGAAAGAAAAGAAAGCAGATAAACGAAATCATAATCTATTGTTTCAATGACTTACCTTTTCGAGAACTTCCTAAATCTACTAAGTATACATAATAAACGTACAATGCAAAAGTAACGAAAAAGGATAATCCAATGCCCCAGAGAGTAAACGACCATCCAGTCAATTGATACTTCACTGAAAAGTATTGATAGATAAACTTTAATAGCATAAATTGAAAACCAACAACAAAGATATTTGATAACAAACTTGCAATCCAAAAACCTGAACTGATATTTTCTCCAATATCAGTAGGGCAATCACTAATAGCTTGTAACATTTCTCGTCTCAACTACACATGAAATAATAAGAATAAGAGAGAATCACAAAAAAGGAACTTTACCTTTCTCAACATTTCATCTCTACTTAGATTTTCCGCAATTATTGGTGGTAAATATCTGAGGGTAACCTTGCCTGTCTGATTGACCCAACTACCTACAGGGTATAAATCAAAAGCACCATAGATAATGAAAGGAACAATTGGGACACGTAATTCTTCCCAGATATGAAAGGTTCCTAAATTAGGTAGAACAATATCAGAGTATTCCTTTTGATATAATGATCTGCTTACCTTTTTTGAAAGCAAGAAGCTGACCAGACGTTGATCGAGTTCCTTCAGGGGCAATTGCAATAGCAATCTTTGCGACTTTAGCTGATTCGACAGATCTTCTTAATGCAGCAACAGCTCTTTCTCGATTTCCTCGATCAACGGGAATTCCTCCAATAGCTAATGACAGCCAAGAAAAGAAAGGTGCCATGAACAATTCCTTTTTACCAAAAGCTAATTGACGAATTGGACAAGTTCCTGCAACAAAGAAACCATCTAAATTACTTGCATGAGAAAATGTCATTATAACACCAGGATGATTAAAATATTCATTTTTCAATCCTTCTACTGTAACATCAATACCACTTTGAAAGAGAAATGACCATATTATAAACATCTTTAACTTTTCTGATATGTAATTAAATGGATCTTGATTCGTTGCAATATCAATAACACGAATAAAGAGGATTGGTAAGGAAAAGAATGTCCCAAAGAAGAAAAAAGATGAAGAAACTCCACAAAAACGTATTATAGTCTCAGGCCAATCCCACCATCTCTTCGTTCGCTTAATAGGAATCAATTTTAACTTAGGAATTAAAGTATCAATTCGTTGGATAATTTCTTGAGCATGGGGTGCACCTTCCAATTCTTCTATGTCCAATCGAAGGAGTTCTAAATCGCTATGATGCTTTCTTCGAAGAATGTTGGACTTATTTACTCCAGCATCTTCAAGGAAGGAATTAACTCGACCTTCTAAGTCGCTAAAAGCTGCCTCAATCTTTTGCATCTTAAAAAGGCAGGTTTAGTCGTCAAAAGGTCAAAAGAATTGAAAACAAGTTCGAGTATTATTTCCCTCAGAATATCTTCATAATTCCTGTAATTTCTAGAGAAAACCATGGATTTTTCAATACCTAATTTTCTAACGAAGACACAATTAAGAATTGAGACTTGTTGGTATTGGGGGAAATACCATGAGTTGGAAGAAAGATTCAGAAAATTTCTTGGTGTATTTGTACCATCTCAATCTCTCTCCTGTTCAAAGTCTCGGTGCCTTCGCATGGCGAAACATAGCGGAAGAGCTGAATGAGAAGTATCAAGCGAATGTTACACCCAATGATTGCAAAGAGAAGATTTTGGACTTGATCTTTCTGGCTAATGTAGAAAAGAAAATGGAAGGAGTGGAAATTTTGGTAAAGGAAGCAGTCTTTCATAACATTGTTAAGGAAAGGAACGTTACACCTTTCTCCGAAAACCCTCTTTTTACCACTCACATTCCTTTGGCTGTACCACATCAATCATCAGAAGAAAGAGAAGTTAATTCTTCTATTGTGCCCATTATAATTGAAGAAGCGACAAAAGGTCGAGATATCTTCACCCAGCCGCCTCTCACAGAGCAGCCATCATGTACTAATGAAATACCCACCAGCATATCAAGTGATCAGAACCCCACTGATTTCCAACTTCCAGTCACAAAAGGTTTTACTGAAATTATTTCGAAAATAAAGCAAGATGTTGGAAATGTTTCAGAAGAACAAACGAAGTTAGATTGTAGCAAGATACCGTATCAAGAAGAGTCGCCTCGTCGCTTTATTTGTGTGAGAGAAGGGGATGAAATCACCGCAGTTAGAGAGAGCTCAAATTGCGAATATTTGGAACAGCATGATACAAATCGCACTCAGCTATCGGAGGATGCTCTCCTTTCAACTGTTGCTCGGGATATTGAACAGATGGAAGTTGTTTCTGTCCGCAAGTTTGAGGAAGACCATGAAGCGATGGAAATAGATCAATCAAAATTTGAATCTGACTTCGAATCTGACTCTGATTCAGATTCAAGTTCGGGTTCAGGTTCAGGTTCAGATTCAAGCTCAGGCTCGGATTCAGATTCAGAATCTGACGTCGACGAATCAGAAATAGAATCAGAACCAGAGGTTCAGGTCGTAGAAATACAGAAGAAAGCCATTGACCTTGTAGATCTGACAGCTGAAGATGACAGCGAAATTGCAAATGATAAGGATGTTCGCGTTGCAACTCGCGGTAGTAGGATCAAGTTAGTTGAGAAAAAAAAGAAGATTCGATGGGATCCCAGATATGACGCGTTTCTAACAGATCTGAGAAAATCGCTACTGCAAATAGTTAATGGCAAGGAGAGGCTACCAAATGGATCATGGGATAAAATTGCTGATGCAATGAAGACACAGTTCAAAGCAAATTGGATAACCACAGAAAGATGTCAAAGTCGAATGAAAAGGTTGAAGGCGCTTGACTCATCTTCCTCAAAAAAGAGGAAAATATCTTCGACTGATAGTGAAAGGAAGGAAAAGAAGAAAAAGAAGAAGGCTCGTATGTTAGAAATTGAATCAGGAGAAGCTGGAGGGTTATCGTGGACTTTTGAAATGGATTATTATTTAATGAAATTTCGCCGTGGTTTGGTTGTTGATTCTGGAGAACTCGGCGAGCACGGAAATTTAAAAATGCTTGAAAAGATGCAAGGTAAATTTCCTGATATTCGTGCAAATTTAAGTCGAGAAGTTATTAAAAATCGAACAAAATTTTTAAAGCGTCAGATTTACAAAGCTGAAGTTGGAGAAGGTCGGAGTGCAAGAAATGGTCGATGGAGCATGTCTCATGAAAAAAGACTATACGAAATAATGAAAAAGAAGTATAAAGGCGAAAGTGTAGGCAGTGAAAGTGAAGGGGAGTAAATGAGCAGGAGAAAATATGTGTTAGTAATTAGTAAAACATCCCTTGATGGCCAAATTCAGATAAAAATAAGCTTGCATGCAAGCTTTCTTGCTGTCGCATTAATTAGCTCCATAATTTTTCGACTCATGTTGTCTAGAGCTAGGTATTTCGGCGTCAACGCAAGACCTAGGACTGCAAGCGAAGTCTCATCAGAGTGTTAGTTTCCTGAAGACTTTTTTCAGTTTTCACAACTATAATTAACTGACAAGATCTTTTAAATCAAACGCTTTTTATTTCCGTCACTGAATTATTGCCTTAGATTTTATTCTTTGGTTATTCATCATGGCGAGTGAACCGTCTGTGGTCTGGACTGAGACTTCTGAGAAGTTATTAACTTATCTGTACCATCTCAACCTCGTCCCTGCTAAAGGCATCAGCTTGATAACATGGCAAACCATTGCGCTAGAAATCAACGAGAAGTGTAACCTGAATGTAACTGCCAATGATTGTCGAGTGAAAATTTTGAGTATGATTGAGAAGGTAAACGAAGAAAGGAATATTGATGGAATCGAAGTTGTAATGAGAGAGGTGGGGAAACGCGGACCAGCGCTCATTGTTACAGTCACTGAGGTGATGGACGATTTTAGTGATGGTGAAAGCGAGGAGAAAAGAATTCATGAGAAAAATGAAACCAGCAGTTCTCACTTTGAAGATACTCAAATTCTTTCTCAACGATTTTCAAAAGATATTTCCAGAACTTTGGACGTGAGTGAATCTATGAATGATTCTTTTGTCAACGAGGAGGAATTAATAGGTGATGAAAAGATGGAAGTAGAGACTGGCTTCGATTCGCTAATCAAGAGTAATACGGATTGGACAGAAGAGTTAGACTCCTATCTAATTTACCTTCGAGATTCACTCCAAACTTTACCGAGTGGCCGACTTCCGAACGGATCGTGGGATAAAGTTCTTACTGAAATGAAAAAGACTTTTCCTGATTGTAGTTGGTTTACCATCGAACGTTGTCGAAACCGTTTCAGGCAAATTCAAAAAGAAAATCAAAGCATTTATAAAGAGGTTTCACTTTTTGTCAACGAAGAAGAAGAATCTGCTAATGCGAGTGTAGGAAAATCTGAAATAACTGCAAGTGAAGACAATAATTCAGAAAAGCTCTTGACAGAAAATGAAAAGAGTGACGAAGGCGCCCCTTATTCTTCTGATCAGGATGATGAAGAGGAAAATTTTGATGATGAGGCTGATGATGGTGCTGCTGCAGATGATGATAATGTTGATGAGGCTTCATTTACTCCCGTCAAACAAAGGCCTAAATCACCATCACGATCGGCTGTTGATTCGTCAACGCGAAAATATATGAAATGGACAGTTGACCTGGATTATCAATTACTAAAATTTCGTCAAAAATTCTCCGGTGCACTCCCCAAGATTTACAAAGCTATGGTTCGTCAGTTTCCTTCCGATGCGCAAGTTCTCACGCCTGATCGTTGTCGGAGACGTCTTGGTTGGTTAAAGTCTTCTTATGGTGAAGATTTCACCGGAAATGATATTTATTGTAGTTCATCAGATAAGAAGAAAGAGTGGAACACCGAGCTAGACAAAAAGCTCTTGGCGAAATATAAAAAATTAGCAAAGAAATAGATTGAGAGATTTTTACCCATTTGATTCTTCATGTGTTGATTTCCTATCTGATTCCCTAACTGTTTACTTTGAACTGAAATTAAATTCTAAATTAAACCTGTTCCATTTAAAACAAAACCGTAATGAATGGTGTTAGAATGAAGATTATATTATTACATACTCGGAGGCTTTGTCCATGGTTGCTGCATCACATCAACCATGAACAACTGCAAATCATCTAAACCTGTTCCTACTTTGGAGCTAACAACATGAATATAAGGTAAACAACAATTGTTTTTCATGGTTAACATAATCTCAAATGCACTTTTTAATCCTTTGTGTAATTGATCCTTAGGCGTCAGGTCGCTCTTTGTGAATATTAGCTGGATGCGGTAAAGTTAGATATTCTCAGAAAGACGAAAAGAAAAAATACTAAGCTCACCTGATAAGGAATGGAAGTCTCATTTAAAGTATCCATCATATGGGCATCAGATTGTTTTACACCATGCCGACTATCAATTAGAATATAAACACGTCTTAAAGTTGTTTGATCTCTAGCAAGGAGATACTTCCTCAGAGCAGTATTCCACTGCTTCATGAGCTGCTGACTTCTTTTAGCAAATCCGTATCCAGGCATATCAACCAAATATGCAAGATGTTGATCTTCATGAATGATTGTATTGGGTTTGGGGTTATAATCTTTCGATAATGCATTAACAAATGCGAAATAATTGATTTGAGTTGTGCAGCCAGCTTCCTTTGAAATTCGAACTATCTTCTTTCCACCTAGTAAGGAATCGACCAAGGATGATTTTCCTACATTACTTCGCCCAATAAATGCTATCTCTGCTTTTCCTTTATTTGGAAGTTGATACTCAAAGCTTCCTGGTGGTATATAACAAGTGTACGTTCCATTAAAGATCTTTTGTCGATCAAGTTCAAAGCCAGATATGTCGTACTCTGGACCAATATCTTGAACGGTATATACATTTGGGTACAGGGCTAAAGGAATAGGATCGTATTTGACTTTTTGCTTCATCGCTTTCAGTGTGATAGGATCAATCTCTTCAGGTTTAAGCTTTGATGGTCTTTGGAAAGTAGGATTTCGAATTCCTTTTACTGAATTTGTACTAAATCGCAAACCAACATTCCTCGACAGCTTTCCAAGGGGTCCAAATACAGAAAAACATTGAACAGTCTTCATCCCTTTCATTTTGTATTCTTAATCTAAGGCGGCATAACGGCTTTTATAACCCGGAAAATATCGTTACAAAAAGATCATTTTATCGTAGATTCACTTTAACACCAGGGAAGTGACGAAAAATATGTCAACAATATCTGAGGAAAATGATCTAATGTCTCAAGAGCAGAATATTTTGATCACAAATCGAAAATTGCTCTCAATTTTGTATCAGCAAGGAAAGGAAATGAAAGATAGCACAATTAATTTCACGAAATTGCAAAGTATCCCTCAGTATCGTTATTATCAAGACTTGAAATTTCATGAGGAAGATCTTCGTAATCTATCATCAATGGTAAGTGAACAAATTGCCAATTTTCTTTCTTTAATCTTTTCTCAGTATTCTGATGGAGAGTTCCATGCCCCGTCATTAGAATATCTTCTCAATCAAAAATTGATTCGTAATGCCTCTGCGATCGAGAAACAAAAAGATGATCAACAGCTTCTCTTGGTAAAGTTAAAACAATTCTTTAACCTTATTTCTCACCTATCTTTCGCAATAGAATGATCTACGGAAAAGAGTGAAACGACAACAAAATCTTGTGAACGAAGCAATCACTGAATCTTCATTTCCAGTTTCTGAAAGTCAGATTCGATTAAGTGAAGACGAAAAGATCTATGAAGATTGGACAGGAAATCAAGAAATCCCTAAACGGTGGAAGCATTTCCTCGCTCATGCTGAAACTAACCACCCATCAGGCTCTACTTTATTCATTCCTTTCAAACCTGCCTACTGGGAAACTGTAACTCAAGAAGAGAAAGATTTTGCAAATATTTTAGATCCTTCAAAAGTAAATGATGCGGAACAAAAGGATCAAGCTCCTCCACAAAATTTGAGGCTTGAATTAGAGGAATTTTTAAGTTCAATTCCTTGGTTAAATGGTTTGAATGAAAGACAAATTAATGAATTACAAGAATCTTTAATTATTCTTGATCATAAGGATGGAGATTTAATTGTCAAGAAAGGAGAAAAGTTAGCCTTTACCTTAATTAGGTGAGATAAAATATTCGCTCACCTTTGAACTTATTCTTAATTTCTCTCTTTTGTATAACCGAAGGAAAGGAAAAGTTGGATTGAATCGAGGCACAGATAATAGGTCTGGAAGTCGAAGTGAAAAAGTTCAAACTCTGTACAGGTAAGCTGTAATATCTTTCTTAATTCCTATGAAACATCTCATTTCTATCTAATTTAGTGGAGCAGTATACGGTTATCATCTTGACTACCATAGTGACCAAACGAAGAATACAGCAGCTGCTAAAGCCGCCTATAATTATCGAGCGATTGGTGACGATGTGGTACTGTTCACGTGGCCAATCGAATGCGTAATTGCGATTTTACATTCTAAAGAAAATCAAACTGCTCCTGAAGTTATTAATCAATATTGCACCACAGGTTTAATGTTTGAAAATTATCGTTTTACAGCTCGTTTAGAAGAAGATTTCCCACGATTCTTTCATGTTGATATTTTACATGATCTTCAAACTTTTTTCCTGAAACAACAAGAAGCATTGATAGCTTACAATGCTTCAACGGAATTAAAATCTCCTAATCGAGGAAATCGTTCTGCTTCACCAGGTAGAAGACGAGTAAACCTTCTTAATGCTCGTAAACCTTATGAATTTCAGATCGAAGACTTGTTAAAGGTCTTAGCAATTTCTGTCCCAGAGCTTGACTTTAAGGATATGATTGATGAATGGATTATTGCAGTGAAGCAGTTATTTCAAATTGATCGTTTAGGATTATATTCATTAGATCGCGAGAATAATTTGATGTATTTGTTTACTTCAGAAATTGCCACCACCACTGCAACCAATACTAGTGGAAAGAATTTCTCACCCGCGTCCAATGCCTCTGAATCAACGTTGCCCCGCCGTGACAGTGATGCCACAGCAAGTAATACCACAGTAGGCAAACCGAAGATGGTGACAACGATCCGAATGCCATTGAAAGGAGCAGCAGCTCATGTAGCACAGAACAACAAGATCCTTAACATCGAAGATTGTTACAAGAGCGAATTTTTCGACTCTGCCATGGATGTGAAAGCAGGATATCGAACCCAACAGATGTTATGCATTCCCATCCAAAATAAACAAAAGCAAGCGATAGGAGTTTTACAATTTATAAATCCTAATCCATCCCGCACATTTAAATCAGAGGATGAAGAACTTGCTTTTCTAGTCGCACGATTAATTGCTCCTTATCTTCTTGATTTACAAAAGAAAGCAGTTAATTTCGCTCTCTATCGTCCAATTTATCATATGGAAGGAAATTTACAAATTCAATTACATAAATTATTTACAAAATTAACAAATCGTCATATGAAATATACTGTTCGTGTTGTATTAGGTGGGAAAAATTTAACCCCAATCAAAACTTCGCAGCAGTTATTGACAGTAAATATGAATGGAGGAAAGACTACGACAAGTCGAAGCCATGGTCCAAATGATTACGAAGATGATGAGACTTATAGTCAAAGTCAAGCTGAGGGAGATGGAGAAGAGATTCCATTAAATCACTGCCCAATTAACCAGTTGATTGACTTTAATGGTCTTCTTATTCCTGCATTAACACCAAATTGTCTGGTTATATTTGAATTTTTCTCGAAAAATAATCATCCAACAGGATGGTCCGCTTTATCATTATTCCATTATAATCGCTACTTCCGTGCTTTACCGCCTCCTCAATCAGGGGAAACTGGGAGAAAGATCATGACGCTCCCATTAATCGCGGGAAACTGTCCCGAGGATTGGTTATTATTGTTGGAAAGATTTCAGCTTTGTCAGCGCTACTTCTATGAAAATCATTCTTTAGTTACGAGTAATAATGCTGACCATACTCACAATCACCTTGAAGTGATTCAACAAATTCAACCGTTCGCTCTGGGTGTTTTAGAAGTTCAGGTTTTAAATCAAATCGCAACTTTCTATGAAGATGAACAACGCATTCCTTTTCATCCATATTCACCTCCGGTTATTTCTTCTGGAAATTCGGTTATAACCGTATCGACTGCCTCCCACAGACATTACGTCACAGTGGCGGACTGGATAATGTCCTTGAAAAGTGTTCCGGAAGTGAAAAGAAAGAATCTTAGTCAGCAAATTCTTCCTTTAGTCAATTACTACTTATCCACAACAAAGTCTTCCCCTCCTAGTAACTCTGCGGCTAATTTTGGGAGTAACACATCAGGAATTATCTTAACCAATTTAATTGATCAAGAATTGAAAGAGTTCTTATGGGGTTGCAGAGAAAACTTTTTAGATCATTTTCCTTCATATTTACCAGTATTCTTAATGACTGTGTTTGACTTTACTCAGCGCATTCATATTAAATGGTTGTTAATCAAACTATCATCTCCAATTTATACTTCCTCAATAGCACCATCGTCAGCTTCTTCTACTGCTGGAAGTACTGTAGTTGCAAACTTTTCTTTATCCGCACCATTAATTCTCTCGCTATTGGATAGTCGAATTGCCTTCGGTAAATTGCGAACTTACGCAACTTCTTCACTTTTCGCAATAACCTCCAAGTTGTCACTCCCTGATATTACTCATATTCTTGCGTTATTTATTTATCTGTTGAAAGGTGAAATCTACTCTGATTCCTCTCTTTCCAGATATCTATACGCAGTTTCGTCGCTTTACCCAGAAAGTGCCGGTATTGCTTTGTTTTGGCTTTTACAAAGTAATATGATTCGATCTCCTCTCGTAGAGGGATATCGTGGAAGCATTTATTTGAAAGAATTGCTTTTATTAGTTCCTTCCATTTATCGTCAGCTATTAACGAATGGTTGGAATTTATTGCAATACTTGACGATTAATATTGATTGGAACTCTGAGGAATATTTCAATCCTACTCAAATAAACACCAATGAACTATTTAACAGCTATACCATAAAAGACTTTTACCTACCATTTATCTCTAATGAATGGAAAGAGAGACTGTCTCATGGTACATCAACTGCAGATTTACCTCGCTTCAGTGAAGTTTCTTCTATTACACCTTCATTTGTTTTTCTACAAGGAGGAGACAATAATTACCTTCAAAGATATACTCTTTCGTGTAAAACGATGCAAGGTCGATTGGAAGAGTATTACCTCTACCCAAATTATCAAATGGTAGAATCAGAGTCTTCTTTACAATTTATTTTACAAACTTTTAATTTTATTTTCCACTCTCAATCCAGTGATTTCCCTCCTGAATTTCAGTGCTACTCACAAGAGCTGTACTTCACAGGCCTTGAAAATACTGTAATTGGGAAGGATCTTTCAGTCGAACAAACTTCATTGAGTCAGTTGATCGCAGAATATATCAAATCGAAAGGAAAGACTCCTTCTAATGCTATTCCAACTCCGAAACGAGGTAGTGGAGGTTCTGGTGGCAGTAATAATAATTCTGGAAGTGAGGGAAATGCAATTACAAAGATTCCAGAAGATTTAATCTCAAATTATATCCATGAAACTCATGGATCTCAGATTGATAGCTTTGAGTTACAAGAGATCCAAAGCCGCTTCTTATATTCTTTAGCAGGTAAAGTGGTTAGTTTTGTGTGTTAGATTATCTTAACTCGATTATATTCGTAGCCTTTTTAATAGCTGGATTCGTGTTGCAGGTGGGTGGAGTGAACGCGACAAATACTTACATAAGTGAAGACGGAAGACTGTTTTTCCGCAATCCAATTTACTTCCTTGGGCTTGATACATATGAAATGGCAGGATTCAGGTAACATATGCTGCTTTTTTCCATTTACATGTGCCTAATTTTCTTTTTAATAACGTACGATAGTACAAACACGCCAAAAAGAATTTCACCTTTCTTCCTTCCAACCTTTGCTGAAATGATCGGAGGTAGAAATAGTGCCGCTTTTAGGTACGGAATCGTTGTTTTTTCTGCCTTCTCTTGATTTCTTTCCTCTTTCCAAAAGAAATTTGCAATCAATCACAAGCAAAGCACTGATTATTCTCAGAAAAGAGGCTACTTTCTTATTCTTCTCCGTTAAATCGTTTCTATCATCACAGCAACTCTCCGACGAGAAGGTAACTGGCAACATTTATGATCTCGTTTCTCTAATCTGAGTTTATTTTTCTTAGATCGACATCATATTAAATTCTCTCAAGGATTCTCTACGGTTCCATGAGGTAAGACAGCCTTATTTATTTTGTCCCTTTATTATTAGTGATTTCTTTGTTTGTTTCTTGTAGTCGGATCAATCTGCCACTTCTTTTATGTGGGATATATTCACAAAATCTTTGAATGCTGATTATCAGCTCAAAGTTAAATCCCCTAATTAAACTAACAAATAAATCAAAATCTGAATGCAAATCTCTAAATCTCTGTGATCATGGGTGTAGCGTCTTGTAGAAAAACGATTGGTGCGTTTCATCAATTATTTCATCAAATCTGTTACCATGACTTCCAATGTCAGCTGGAAGGTAAAGTTAGATCCAATTGATACAAGCTCCAGTTTGCATGAGAGTAGTCGTGTTTCCTCTCATGTGCAGTCGGTCGATGAGACTGGAGAAAGTAGTAGTCTCGGTTCTGATCAAAAGAATAACCTTGTACAATATTTCTATGAACCAACAGATGGACGTGTCAAGCATACAAATCTGAAAAGATTTCCATCAAATAAGAATCTTCATGCAACATTTGATGAAAAAAGTGTTCATGGTCTATTAGGACGTCAAAAATCATCCAAATATTCATTACACAAATCACCAACCCATTCACGACGCCTCTCATGGATGTCAACCAACACATTTGATTTATCACAACCATTATTAAATATATTAGATATTAATGAAATCATTGGTGAGAAATTTAAAATTTTGTTAAAACCACCAAAGTTTGATCGTGATGATCTATTATTCTCAATACATACTTTCATGTCATCGATTATTGATTTTATCCCAGCTGTAAAATTAGATAAAACATATTCAATATTTAAAGAAATACGTATGTTATTAAAATCATCTGAATGTTTAAGATTATATGGTTTATTAATACATTTCTGTTATTGGAATATTATACATCCTGCTGCTAGAAATGCAATTAAAGAAGTGAAAAAAGATAATAAAAGAAAAAATTCTTTTATTGATATTGAATTAACGGATGGTAGTCAATTTTTAATACAATTAGCACAAAATCGTGTTGGTTTATTACCTGAAATATTAGAAGATGAAGGAGAACAACATCATTTCAATTATGATGAGGAGAATATTTCACCAAAACATCGTCATTATTCTTTTAATATTGTGAATCAAATGAATCAAGGAATTCCTATCCAATCTGCTTTACATAATCATAACGCTAGTCGAAATTCTGTGATGTCTGCTGTGACCTTCGCAAGCTCTGGTGATTCATACAGTGTTGGAGGAGGTGGCGGTGCCAAAACCATCGAACAGTTAGATGATCTCTTTAACAGACAGTTAGAAAATATTGGAGAGGAGGGAGAAGATGACCTCTCTCTTGCTTCAAGTAAGATGACCTCTTCCACTGGAGCAGGGGATCCGGTCATCTTAGCTGAACAAACTACAAACATCCCATTTACTGCTGTTACTCGAGATAGACTAGGTATTGAGACAAATATGGAACGAGGCGACTCGGTGCTTCAAAGTCAGAATCAATCTCAGAATGGTTCCGTTTTACCTTGGTTAAATGGAGGTGATGGGAATGGAAGTGTGGGAGGAGTGAGTTTATCTTCTGAGACATCTTTAACCTTTCATGAACGAGAGCAATTATTTATTCAACTTGAGACATGTATTACAACATTATTTAAAAAGGTGAGATCTTTTTGACGCTTTAATCAGAAATTCCTGAGAGTTTTTATTTTTCATTTTTCGTGAATTAGATGGGTCGAGGGAAATTCGCTCTTGTTACAGGACGCCAAGCATTGATTTCATGTTGTCACTATATTGTTGATGATATTCTTACCGCAGTAAGATTATATAGATATATTCCTCAGTAAACACTAACGTTTGATGAGTTTAGATGTATCCTTGGTTTGCTCAGGTGCAGGAAGAATATAAACCACCATCTCCATCGAAGCGATCATCCCCTCCAATATCACCTTTCCCTTTAGAGGGCATGGCATCTCTTCAGGGCAGTCTTAAGCAGTTAAATCTTCGCTTAAGGAGATTGGTTCACCAGAGTGTTTCTGATCTCATCGATCCATCAAGGTAAGCAATCACTCTATTCTAAGATCTTTGATTCATCTTTCTTTTTCGATAGAATCTATACTTCATCGATGTTGTTGAATTTGGTTTTAGGTTTGGGTAACTCTAAAAGTATCAAAGAAGTTGCAAGGAAAGCGAAAGAATTATTAGAAAATGAGCATCATGGAGGAAGAAGAGGAAAGTATTATCGCACCAGTGCTGCTGTTCTTGCTTTATTTGGTGATACGCATTCTCCTTTAGCAAGGAAATTCTTACAACGATCAGCAACTCTTTATACTCAAATTCCTGGAGCTGTTGAGCCTTTCGTTAGTAAACTCGATAACGTGGGAGAGTGGGAAGAACCTTTAGAGTATTTTAATACTGTGAAAGAAGAAGAATTGAAAGAAAAACAATTAAAAGAGACGATGAGAATTACTGAGAGAGAAAAAGATCAGACAGAGGTTCAAAGGATCGCTCGAAAGCTCGCTCGCTCATCATCAACGCCGATCCAGCTCTCGCAGCAGCCTTTGGCGCCATTATCAACGACTGATCAGCCGCCATTTTCTCCTCCCCGTCCAACTACTTCACAATTTCGATCTCCTCTTCGCTTACAGCAGAATGAAAGTACGCTGGAAACTTTCTCTCGTACATCTTCTAAGCCAACCAGTCGACAACAGAGTCGACCAGCCACTAAGCAAGGCTCATTAGGAGGAGTCGCAGAAGAATTAGAAAAAATTGGGAAGAAGCCAATAGATTTTATGAATTTATTTAAGAATCAGCCTGATGCTGAATTTTATCCTGCCGGTCGAAAAGACACGCAAAAGGCTGCTTCATTATTCTCTCCACCAAAAAACCGTTCGCGTTCAACCACTCCTCTAGGTTCTCCTAACCTTCAAAGGCAAATGTCGCCAAATTTTCAACGTCAAACTACTTTAACTACCTCGATGAACGAGCAGCCTTCTCCAGAACGGGGAAGAGTTAGAGAAAAAGAAAGGGCTACCAAAGGGATTCGGGATTCAGAAGCAGAAGATGAAGAAAAGAAAAAGAGGTTTACTCATAGAAAGACCAAGAAGAACATTCATAAAATTCGAAATTCTTTATTCTTTGGCGATCCAAATCAACCAAATCCTTTATCATCATCGCTAGCCTTCCTGAATAACACGCCTAGCACTGGTAATAATGGTCGTCCTATTTATCGTAATTCCACTAGTTCGGCAGTGGGATATCTGAGTAATGAAGAAAGTATAACCTTACAATCTTCATCAGTGGAATCGGAGAGTGTCGTATCATTGGCAAATAATGAGTACGCTGAGGTAAGCTGGTTATTTACGTAACTTTCTTTAATTGACATTATCCTCTTTTTTATTTACTTTTGTATGTAGCTCCCAATCTCCCTTAATGCGAAGACAGCATTGATGAATTTGATGGTTGGAAAGACAACAAAGCTATATTCCTCGCGTATGCAAACCAATCAGACAAGACAACGAATAGCATTGTTACAAGGAGAGGAAATAAGCTTCTTGTCTTCTACAGTGAAACCAAGGAAATAAAAAGTTCCAGCTGAGATAAGACAAGAATTCATCGTTATAGTTACAAATTTTCACAAAATATAAAATACTCGAAAAAATAGAAATAAATTGTTATGAAAAATAATAGTCGAAACAAGAAGTGGTCTAGAGGTAAGGCAGAAACTGTAGACCTTCGACCATTGATTCAATATGAATAAATCTATGGAACTCATCCAGGATAAAAGAAAAAGATGTATCGATGATCAATCTTTGGGGTTCAATACTAATAAAATCATTCATAGCAATTTCATTTTCCTCACATGTGAATCCAGATAGGCCTATTCGAAGTTTCTGCTGGATTTTTTGAGGGTCTTTAGGAGCTCTTATCACCGTTCCCTCTAAGGTTCCTTTCCCGACAATGCGACTTCCTACCTCATTCAACCGTTTGCAAACTTGAAAAGAGGTGAAACGCGTGATTGCATCTGGCATCATAAAATAGCCTAAGTTGAATGATCTTTGTAGTTCTTCAAGTGTTCCTGACTTGAAACTAGAAAATCCGAAAAGAGTATAATTACCAAAAGATTGTGAAGCAGTACAGTTTGGTGAATAAAATTCTTTAACAAAGGACAGATAAAGCGATTCATCATGACTATTTTTCACATTAGTAATCATATCCATGTATTTTCTTCGCAGATCACGTTTGAGTATTCTTATTGAAGGAATAAAAGGAGTTTTGAAGGCAGGTTTTCTTCCACATTTTCTTGGTTTTCTTTTTCGAATTGCAGTAACTTCTATTGCAGTAGGAGAGTTTGATGATGACGATCTGATTAAAGAATCAGAACTGTTTCCAGTTCTTTCTCCTTCACTTTCATCCACAATTTCTTGAAGCAGTCGTACCATCTCTTCATCATCTCGCTGTAAGAATTGCGTCATTTTAACTGACAAATCGAGAAGAATCGACAAATGGCTGATGAAATGCAATGCTCCTTCGTTTTTCGGATTACTCCACCCTCTACAAATTTCCACACCTGCACACCCATTCGATACAACAGAAAAAAGTTCCGTTCGATAAACGAGTCAAGGAATATCGATTTTGCAAAATATCGATTTTCTTGGTTTTCATTGTTTGACATTCAAGAGCAGAACAACCATTCTTCGCTTGGATTTCATCAATCTTAAAAGAGACCCTTTCTTAAGCAGAGTAGACTTATATTCACAATCAACAACATGTTCAGACTATCTAAGAATCTTACTATCAGTGTTAGCAAGGCTGTTCGCAGTCAGGTAGGTTCCTCTGAGGAAGTCTTTGCAAATCGGTACTAACGGTTTGCATGTCGCCAATTTAGGCTAGCAACAATGCCGCACGAAGAATGGCTTCAGTTGATGTAAGATTGTTTATTAATTTTTTTTAGAAAGAAATTTAATCTTTTCTTCGTAGCTTACTGTGAGAGAGGCAATCAACAGCGCTCTTGACGAGGAAATGTCTCGTGATGAGAATGTCTTTATTCTTGGTCAGTAGTTGGATCGATTGTCGCTGTTAGAGTTAATTAATGTATCTGTAGGTGAGGAAGTTGCCCAGTATCAAGGAGCTTACAAGGTCACCAAGGGTCTTTTCCAGAAGTATGGTGAGAAGCGAGTGATTGACACTCCAATTACAGGTACTAATGATCGATCTTGCATCTAATGTAAGTCTTACTGGCATCACCTGCTTCTAGAGATGGGCTTTGCTGGTTTGGCTTGTGGTGCAGCTTATAAGGGATTAAGACCAGTTGTTGAATTCATGACCTTCAACTTCTCTATGCAAGCTATTGATCATGTTGTTAACTCAGCTGCCAAGCAATTTTACATGACCGGTGGTGATATGTCATGTCCTATTGTTTTCCGTGGTCCTAACGGTGCTGCTGCCGGTGTTGCAGCTCAACACTCTCAGTGCTTCGCCTCTTGGTACAGTCACGTTCCTGGATTGAAGGTCGTTGCTCCATGGTCATCAGAAGATGCTCGAGGATTAATGAAGGCTGCTATCCGTGATGAGAATCCTGTTGTTGTCTTAGAAAATGAGTTGTTATATGGTACTCCATTCCCTGTCAGCGACGAGGCTCAGTCAAAGGATTTCGTTATTCCTTTCGGTAAACTCAAGGTCGAGAAGGAGGGAAAGGATGTCACAGTCGTCACATTTTCAAGACAAGTAGGAAGTTCGTTAGAGGTTGCTAAGAAGTTAGAGGCAGAGGGTATTAGCGTCGAAGTTCTCAACTTGCGGTAAGTGATGTTTCCTGAAGCTCTTGCACGCGATTCTTATCTTGCACATCTCAGATCTCTTCGTCCTCTTGATCGCGATGGCATTATTGCTAGTGCAAAGAAGACTGGAAGAGTCGTGAGTGTTGAGGAAGGATGGCCACAAAATGGTATCGGTGCTGAGATTGCAGCTATCTTGTTCGAGTCAGAGGCTTTTGATTATTTAGATGCTCCTTTTGAACGTGTCACTGGTGCCGATGTGCCAATGCCATACTCGATACCATTAGAGAAAGCCGCTTTACCTCAACAGAACGATATCGAAGCTGCTATTAAGAGAACCCTCAACCGCAAACTATAAATCATCTCTATTTCCATGAGAGACTGTTTTTGAATAGAGCACCACAGTAGATTCATTAGAATAATTTTCATACTATGCCTTAAAGTGTAGGCTACGGTGTCAGTGCTAATATGTTAGTAGTTTTTAGATGGAAGAAACATACCACAAATGACTTGGATAGTAGTCAACTTCTCTAAATGATTGATTGCTATTCTCTCTTTCTTTTTTCTTTATCAAACAAATAAATCAATTTTGAGTTTTGTATGGTATATATTAGCTCTGCCAAAAAGTGTTGTTTTTTGAGACCCGCATTAATGAATAAACCATTATGTCAAGGATGAATATTTACGGTACTTCCTGTGCTTCATGGGGACCCAAAACCAGCGAATAACTTTACAAGAGATAAAAAATAATTAACTGACAACTTACAATCGATGCTATGAACTATAACCTACCCTATTTAGCTATTTTTGGCTTTCTAAGAGATCAACAATATCTTTTTCAATGGAAAGTGGGTTTGAGATAGGAAGATATCTTTTAACAGGAACTCCATCTTTATCACATAAAAATTTAGCAAAGTTCCATTTTAGGCCTGATCCTAATAAACCTCCACTGACACTTGATTTCAAGAAGTTGTAAAGAGGATGGGTTTTCTCTCCGTTATCGCATTCTAATTTGCCTAAGACAGGGAAAGTGGCTTGCTTTACTTCACGAGCAAATGAAAGAATATTCAAATTTTCTGCTGGCTCTTGTCCACCAAAGTTGTTACATGGGAATGCGAGGATTTCTAGACCTTGAGAGCTGTTGAAAGAACGTTAGAAGACCAAAAGGAAGTAATAGAGATTCATACCTGTATTTCTCATAGACCTGCTGTAACTCAGCATAATTTCTGTCAGTTAAGCCACATTGCGAAGCAACATTCACAACAAGATAAGCCTTCTTCCCAGAATACTTCGAAAGCGAAACTGGATTTCCATCATCGACTTGATCCACAGTGAAGTTAAAGATACTTCCATCAGCTCTCCCTCCATTCGATGGAAAAATACTCTCGGAGTGCTTATAATACAAAACTGCAACGATTGCTGCAACAATAACAGAAAGCCAAGCCATATTCTAATAGTAGCTAAATAAAAGATTTTCTATCACTGAACTTGCATTTCTTTTAAAGAGGACTTTGAAAGGGATAGGGATTTATAAAAGTCATTCAAACATAGTAAAGAATACTTAGATTGTGACTTTATAAAATATCGATCTTTTACTTATGGTGAGAAAGAAAAGAACTGCAAGTTATTCCTTATTTCATCGAAGTAGATCTCGATTATACAATCTAATAAGAATTTATCGATTGGATTATTCAAGGTTGAATTATTAGACAATGAATGTTGAAGAAATAAAGGCTGCTATTGTTGTTAAGGGCGATCAAATTCGTGATTTGAAGGTTGCTAAACCTCCCACTCTTAAAGAAGATTTAGCCCCTTTAGTCAATGAATTACTTGCGTTGAAAATTCAATACAAGGAAGCAACTGGTGAGGATTATGGCGCAGGTGCTCCAAAGGAAGAGAAGAAAAAGAAGGAGCCTGAAGGTGAGCCAAACAAAGGTCAAGCCGAGAAGAACAGAAAGAAGGAAGAGCGTATCGCGAAGCGTGCTGAGGCGAAAGCTCAAGAAGAGACCAAAGCAACCACTGCAGCTGCTGAGGATCCTTTAGCTGATCGATATGGTGATGCTCCTTTAGTTCAATCAGGTGTCATCACAAAGCGTGTCTTCTACAACATCGGGGATCTTAAGGAAAATCTTATCGGGCAAAAGGTTTGGATTCGTGCAAGATTAGCTACCAGTCGTGCAGTCAGTAAAGGTGTCTTTATTCTCTTACGACAGACTACAAACACTGTCCAAGGAGTTGTCTGGCAAGGCAGTCAAGTATCCAAAGCAATGGTAAAGTATGCTGCTGGAATTTCATTAGAATCAATTGTTGATATCGAAGCCGAAATTATTAAAGCTGAAACACCTGTTCAATCTGCAACAGTGAAAGAATTAGAACTTTCTATTGTTGAAATTCATGTTGTCTCGCGTGCCCAAGATTTACCATTTCAAGTTGAAGATGCTGGTAGAAATGAAACCTTTGCACAAGAGAATAGTTTACCAACTGTGAAACAAGATACTGCATTAGACTTTCGTTGGGTTGATACACGTACACCTGCTAATCAAGCAATTTTCCGTATTCAATCCGGTGTATGTCAATTATTTCGTGAATATTTTAATTCACGTGGTTTTGTTGAAATTCATACACCAAAATTAATTGGCGGTGCTTCAGAAGGTGGTGCAAATGTTTTTAAATTAAGTTATTTTGACCAACCTGCTTGTCTTGCTCAATCACCACAGTTTTATAAGCAAATGACCGCTGCTTGTGGTGGTTTTGAAAGAGTTTATGAGATTGGTCCTGTTTTCCGTGCAGAAAATTCGAATACTCATAGACATTTATGTGAATTTACTGGTTTAGATTTTGAAATGGCAATTTATGAGCATTATTATGAAGTATTAGAGGTAAGAGATCTAATTCTTTCTTTTATCATTATCGTTATGATTCTTGTAGGTGATGGGAGAGCTCTTCAATTTCATTTTCGATGGTATTAATGAGCGATATCAACATGAATTAGTGTTAATCTCTCAACAATATCCTTTTGAACCAATTAAGTATCTTCGACCTCCTTTAAGAATAACTTTCCAAGAAGGAATTACTCTATTGAGAGTAAGTGCTTCATCAAATCTTAATAATACTTAAGTTATTCATTTCTTTATTCCATTGTAGGAGGCAGGTATTGATGCATCATTTGAAGAGGATATCAGTACTCCACATGAGAAAGCTCTTGGAAAGATTGTGAAAGAGAAGTTCGGCACTGACTTCTATATGATGGATAAATATCCATTATCCGTTCGTCCATTCTATACAATGCCTGATCCTAATGATCCTAAATTATCAAACAGTTATGATTTATTCATCCGTGGTGAAGAGATTGTTTCAGGTGCACAACGTGTTCATGATCCTGAATTATTAATTAAACGTGCCGAGCATTTCAATATTCCAATTAAATCCATTCAAAGTTATGTCGATGCATTTAAGCATGGTGCATTACCTCATGGTGGTGGAGGAATTGGTTTAGAACGTGTTGTGATGTTGTTCTTAGGATTATCGAATATCCGTAAGACATCGATGTTCCCACGTGACCCAAATCGATTAGCTCCTTAGAAAGCACATTCTTTCTTGCTCTCTCTACATGAGTAATATAATCAAAATTCGATCTAAACAACGCAAATGCAGATTTATTTTCTTGATGACTAAGTGAGGTGGATGATCAACAATCATGCTCTTGGAGAGATGAAATTGGACAAGAAATGTGGAATGACTAAAGAAATGTCAGGAAGCATGAATTGAATAATAAGAAAACAGTAAGGTTATGACAGACAGAAATGGCTGTCTCCATTTATTTGCTCACAATTTCCACGAACGGGAAATCAACTGGTAGATCTTCAATCTGAATAAAATTATGAACTGCGAGAAATCGGAAGTTTTCCAAATTGATTCTTTGTGTCCTAATTGATAGCTCCCTGAGGTGCGAAATCAGTTCTAGTAGCTTCGTTAATTAGAAAATAACATGAAGATGTCTTCTGTCTTCAGATGACTAGTCGAAAATAGTTTTTCCTTAAAACTATGGTTGACTCGAAGTGAAAAACAAGGCATACTTATTTACGTTCCTATAGCATAGTTATGAAGGACAGTGTTCAATCAAAAACATTTGCAATATATTTAATTCTATCGTGAGAAGCTATTATAACGAGGGAAACCTCTTGAGTGTAATCTCTCGTTATACTGGATAGCTCTGCTTTGACCTTTCCATAACTCCACTGGGTATCACTCGTCATGAACAACAACAACAACCTAAACAACCAAATCAAACAAATATCTCCTTTAAAAGAAGGAGGAAATCAATCATCTCAACCAAATCAGCATGAATATTATGAAATGATGATAGGTGGGAAATATCAAATCGGACAAAAGATTGGTGCTGGTTCCTTTGGTGAAATCTATCATGCTATCAGTATTCAGAGTAAAGAAGATGTTGCAGTGAAGGTTGAGAAAAAGCTTCGTCGGAAAATTATGGATTCAAATACTAATAATAACAATAATAACATTAATAATAACGGATTGAATGATCCTAATTCACCAATCCCTCCACCACCACCTGAAACACCAATGATGGTAGAACCACCACAATATCAATATCAAGAAAGTAAACATTCTCAATTAAAACGTGAAGCAAAAATTTATTCCATGTTACATGGTGAAGGTATGCGATACAATCTTGTTATTCTTACTCTATCCTGTTAACCAATCTCTCGTCCTTTCTTATAGCTGGTATTCCAAAGATTCGCTGGTTTGGACTGGGAGTTGAGAAGAATTGGCTTGTAATGGATTTATTAGGAAGATCTTTAGAAGATTTATTTAATTATTGTAATAGAAAATTCTCTCTAAAGACTGTTCTTGTCCTTGCCTATGAATTAATGTGTCGTATTGAAACCATTCATAATAAAGGGAAAATTGTTCATCGTGATATTAAACCAGAAAATTTCTTAATGGGTCGTGGTCGAGATCGTCATACTGTTTATATTATTGATTTTGGTCTTGCGAAGCTCTTCCAAAATCCTCGTACTGGCAAACACATTCCTCGAAAACAAGGATATTCTCTTACTGGCACAGCTCGTTATGCATCGGTAAACGCTCATTTAGGCTCTGGTAAGTTCTCCTTCTATCCCTACTTTCTTTCTATCATCGTCTAATCATGTAATTGTTCTAGAACTATCTCGTCGTGATGATTTAATCTCCATTGGCTATGTATTAGTCTATTTCTTAAAAGGTGTATTACCATGGCAAGGATTACATGGTAAAAATAATGAAGAAAAATATAAATTAATCTTTGAGAAAAAATCAATGACGTCATTAGATGAATTATGTGCTGGTCTACCAGAAGAATTTTTAAATTATTTTCATTATGTAACATCATTAGAATTTGATCAAATACCTGATTATAATCATTTAAAAAATATTTTTAGACAATTATTTTTATCAAATAAATATGTTTATGATAATATATTATATGATTGGGAAGTGATTGCATTTAAAACAAAGAAATGATTTTTACGTTAATTTTCTTTTTGAAAGATTGATTGATGACTCTGTTTGAAAATAATTCAGTTCAAAGTTAAGGATGATTGAGAGAAATCGCTTCATGATGTCGACTCCAATTGGCTGGGAAGAGAAAGAAAGATGAATCAAATGACGGAAGATTGATAATGATGATGCATAACTTGGTAGATGAATGAGAGATAATTTTTTGAAAACATATTGAGATGGTACACTAAGGTTACCTACGATTTATTTTTTTTTCTTTCAAAATTAAAAAGTAATAAGAATACCAACCACCTAATAGTACATCATATTTATTATCATTTTTGAAAATTTGAAAATTGTTAGTTTTAAATTATTAAAGCATTATTCCACAAATGAAAAGTATAATCATATAAATATTTAGTACAGTAGGCATTGTTTCTATTCAATCAATGAAAGGCTTAATGAAAATGAATGACAATAAAATAAGAGGGAATAGGATGAAAATTGATCTGTTTAAAAGAGGAATTGAAAGTAACATGCATTAGTTTTTCGTTGGTGAAGAGTCGGAGGATCTACTAGCTGACAAAGTTTTATCAATCTTCCTATGATCTAATAAAAGCTTTAAAACACCATTCATATCTGATATAATCTTATTATCTTGTTCTAATTGGTTTTCATCCTTAACGGATAATTTCTGTTTCAACTATTATTTCATAAGGAAACACAATTCATTAGAAGAGGAATAAGATATACAATTATTGATAAAATTACCTCAACGATCTCTTTCCTTGCATCATGTAGCTCTTGCTGACATTTGGCTAATACATCAGTTAATTGATTTATCTTTTGGAATGAAACCTATCATCAGAATGAAGATAATACATTACAAAACAAATTCATTATTGTTTCCCTTACCTTTCTCTCTTGTTCTAATGTTCTTAGAACAAAGACATGGAGTTGTTCAAGTTTCTTTGCATTATCTTGAACAGCATAAGATGTCTTCTCCTTCACAAATTCATCAAAATCAACTGAATTTTTCGCATGTTGGTTTGTTGTTGAAGATCGTCTTGCTGAAAGATTAGTACCTTGATTCGTCTTGGTGTCATTCGAACTCGTTGTAGTTGTCGTTGCAGAAACTGCTTGATGCATCGCTGCTCGTCGCTGTATGGCTGATGGTTGAGGAGAAGGAGATCGAACACTAGGAGAGCGAGATCGTGGATTAGGTGAATGGGGTCGTTTAGGAGAAGATGAAGAAGTTGGAGTATGAGGTGAATCACTCCCAGTGGCTTCAATCTTATCAATGGATTCACTATCATCATCATTCGCATTATTATCATCACCATCCCCACCATTACTACCTCCTTTCAAATCAGATGGTAATAAAGTACCATACTGTTGAAATTTCATCGATTGTAATTGACTTTTTAATTCTTCAATCTCCATTTGATAAGATTGTTTTTCTTTCTGATGTTCATTACGTAATAATACTAAATGATGACGATAAAATTTATTAATTCTCATAATTTTCTTAAATGCTTGATTTGTTAATTCAGCAATAATAACATCATATAATAGATGTCCTGTTTCAACATTAATTGTCGGTTGTTGTTCAGCAATATTAGAGGTATCTTTTAAATGATCATATAGATTTGCTATGAGGTATTTACCATGTTCTGTATTTAAATCACGGATATCTTTCACCATTTCATCTAATTCATTATTTAATTTTAATAAGGTTGCGCGTGATTCAGGTAAACGACCATTGATTTGTTTTGTTTGTTTTGTTTCTCCATCGGGTAATATACTTGCGAGTTTTATTAATACACGATTTTCTATTGAATTTGATGAGTTTGGTGGAGAATGAGTACGATGTTTTCGTGAATTTGGTCGCGTAGATGGACGATTAGAGGTGGAAGGGCGAGATGGTTGCTTTGCGCTCGAACTTGCGCTGATATGAGGGTTTGGTTCAGCACTTTTATACTTGAAGACTGGAGTTCGTTGGAATTGAGGTGCTGTCAGATGTTTATTATGATCTTGAACTTCATCATTAGGACTATCGTAATGTCCACTATCTGAAAGATCATCACTCATTGTCCTCGGCTTCTCCATGATCGAGCTCGCCACTAAACAATGTCAACAAAATGTAACGATAATCTCCTAAGCGAATATCGATATTTCAAAATATCGATTATTTGAAAAATCGATACTCTCGATAAAGGAGAGGGGGTTCAGTTTGATTTTGATGGTTGAATAGAGAGAGAATCTCATATACCTTTCGATAAAATGAGTACAACTGCTGAAAGAAATCGTGTTGGTGATAATGCGAATGATGGTGATGTTGTCTATGAAGTGAATTTTCCCTTTTGGATTACGGTAGCTTTTACTTTGAACTATATTATTGGTTCAGGATTTTTAACTTTACCATGGGCTTTTGAACAAGCTGGGATACTTTTAGGAATTGGGATTCTATTATTATTTGGTTTCTTTTCTACTATTTCAGTATTCTTCATTTTAGAAGCAATGAGCTGCGCTGAAAAATTAGATCATTTCCATGGTGAGAATCATCAATCTGGAATCCAATTAAGACAAGGTTATTTTGCTGTGAAAAATCCTGTTCGTGAAGATGAATTTGATACTGAAAACAGTACGTATAATGATGAAGTAGTTCCAACTGTTGTTTCTTCTCAAACTCACCTTGAACAACATGTTCGAAGGAAGAAAGAGATCACTGAATTATGTCAGATATTCCTTGGAGATTATGGGAAACAACTGTACGTTGGTATAATCTGTGTTTATATGTATGGAACATTATGGGCATACACTACAGTCTTTGCAAATTCGTTCTCCGCTGCCCATGAGAAGATCTTTGGTGATTGGTCCTATGAGGTCTTTGTCCTCATCTTTAGTGTCGGTGTTGTCCCTCTCAGCTTGATGGAGTTCTCAGAACAAGTCTATCTTCAAGTTTCGCTATCAATCTTTCGTGTTTTCATGGTTATAGCGATGGTCACAAGTATTATCCTTGCTTATTATAGCGCCGACGATCAATTCCAATTACCTGAAGGATATCAAGAAGAACACGACTATAGTGTTTTCTTCCGTGCGGAGTGGTCCAAGATTTACCTATTAATGCCAGTAGCTGCCTATGCATTCATTTTCCATCACTCTGTCCCAGCATTATCGGAACCAATCACCGATAAATCAACATTAAATTCATTATTTCAAACTGCATTAGTGATATCAATGGTATTTTATATTGCATTAGGTGTCATTATTTCAGCTTATTTTGGTACTTATACATTACCATCTTCTAATTTAAATTGGAAAGATTATACTGGTAATGGTAATGGTATAACTTCAATTCTTATCAGCATTATCAGATTTTTTGTATTATTATTCCCTGCTGTTGATGTTGCGAGTGCATTCCCATTAAATGCTTTTACATTAGGTAATAATATTATGACAGCTTATTATGGTAAAGATATTCATCATCATGAATCATCAAGATGGAAATTAAATGTATTTCGTTCGATTGCTGCAATACCACCAATCTTTGGTGCATTATTTATTAAAGATCTTGGTAAAATTACAAGTTTTACAGGATTAACAGGATTTGCATTAGCATTTATTTTCCCTCCATTATTATCTTATGTAGCAAAGAAGAAGTTAGAATTATTAGGTATTCGAAGTGAGACAGTTCATAGTAGTTTCTGGACAAATGTTTATTTTCAAGGAATATTGTTTTTCTCAGGCATATTCTTGATTTTTTATGTAGGGTATATTTTAATTACCACAACTCCATCCTCTTAATTCAAATGGAAAAGATTGGAATGGAAAAGAAAAGCCTCATCGACAATATAATGAAGCATACTGTCGCAAGTTTTGTTCGTTCGATCACTTTTTTTTTTAATTTTTGCTAAATTTTTGTAATTATAAGTATTTATCACAATCATTCTTGTCGAATCAGTTTTATCAATTCTTGAAGCATTTCGAGGATGTAGAGAATACTGCTGCTCACACCAACACAGCAGGGCTGCTACAGTGCCGCGTAATATTATAAAACACTTCAGTTTCACATTGAGGATGATTGGAGCTATCGTTGTTGTCGATAATTTTGCCAGACCAGTTGATAATGGCACGTTAGTTCGGTGTGCTGTTGCAATGGGAGTGCAGGAGGTATGTACGATTGGATATAATAGCTACGGGAAGAATGGTGCAAGAGGAAGTCAAAGGTATATTAAAAGATCTCATTTCTATCAGTGGGATGAGTTTATGCGATACCTCCAAGAGCAATATTCTCTAGTTCCCAGAAGCACTTTAGATATTGATAAAACTGATTCTGTAATGCAGACAAGAATATGTGGAGTCCTTCTAACCAATGATCTTATACAAGAAGCATCACAGCCATCCAGCTCTCCTTCATCGACCATTGAAGTGTTGCCACTCAATGTTATTGATTTTAATACTCATTACTGCTTTGTAGTGATAGATTATCGAAGGAATATGACGAAAGCAGGGAAGAATCCTTCAGAAATCATCGAATATTATCATAATATCTGTGATTCTTTTGTTTATGTCAATTTACCGAACCAAGCAAACGATCGCTTCCTACATGATGACGCAAAAGTAACTTTATTTCTCCAACAATATGCTATTAAGCGAAATCTTCCACCAATCTTATTCACTGACGAGGAAAAGCATACAATACATAAAGATCAGATCATTGAAAGGTTAAAACGCAATTATCAAAGAAAAGCTGAGGATCCAGAAGAAGATCAGCAATCTAGAGAAAGTCGAAATATAGAATCCAAGATACAGTTGGACGGTCAGGAGGACTTTTACTCGGGCTTGAACGACATGCTTACCATTGAAGATAATGAGCTAGAAGATGCTTGAAAATACACTAATAGGAACATAACCAAATTGATCGTATTTAAATTTCCTGTACATAATGTTTGTCTTGAAACCGAAAAAACGGAGTTATTACCATAAGATTAAATTTTTATTCTTTTTCATACAGTAAATGCCTTATTTATTTCTGAATCCACCTTAACGAGATTTTCTACAGGTCTGAACTTAATGGCAATTGAAAAGTGAATCGACAGTGAGAACAATCCCATAGAAACGAAAAGTTACCTCGAAGGAACTTACAAATATTATTTGAAATTGGACAATGTTTCCATAATATTACGTCATACCAAAGAAATTTGAATTTCATTTGTCTTCTGATCTATTCAGTATGTTTCGTGAGAAATCACCCAGAGAATGGACAACACAAGATGTGGGGGATTGGTTACAAAGCTTTGACTTTGGTGAGTATGTTGAGAGCTTTCAAAACGAGAAGATCACTGGTGATTTCTTGTTAAAGTATGTGAATGATGTTGAAATCATGGGAGAGTTAGGCATTACAAAGAAAGTACGAAGAAAGCGTTTAGAATTTGAGATTGAAAAACTTATGAAGCCAGAGAAGAAACTTCAAGAAACGAGCTCACGAGTAACTCGAAGCTCAAAGAGAATCAGGGAACTTGAAAGCAGTGACGAAGATGATGAAGAATTGGAAGATGAGATATCCGAAGAAGAAGATGAAGAGGAAATAGTTCGTTTTAAATCTCCTAAGAGTGCATCTAAACGACAGAAATTAATTAAAAAACCTCAAAAATCTTCATCAACACCATCAAAGAAGAAATCTGCTACAATGAAGAAGAAGATAGAAGAGGATCAACCTGTCCTACAAGAATTACCATTATTTCAATTCCAATTAGCTGCTTCTAATCGATCGAAATGTCGAAATTGTGAAGAAAAAATTGAAAAATCTGATGTTAAATTTGGTGTTATATCCTTCTTTAATCGTAATGGGTCTCTCTTACCATATCACCTGTGGTTTCATCCTCTTTGTGGAATCTGCATCATACCGCCCCCACCATTACTGCTGGATGAAGAGTGTGATCAATCAACCGAAGTGAAAGAGATTGCGCGTCAGTGTAAATTTTGTTCTCGGATTTTCTCGGAAAAAGTCATCAAAGAACAATCGTCCAATCATACTTATTTCTTTAAAATTGGACAGAAGAGAAGGGATTTATTGTGTCAATACTGTGCAATACATGTTTTTCAGACATCTGGCGATAATATTCAATTATCTGAAGAGGTTGTTCGTCAGATAGATGGTTTTAAAGAGACAAGCAAAGAGAATCAAGATTCCATTCTTAGTCTCTTCACCAGTCATAAAGAGTGAGAGAAGGATGTTCCAACTATTCAGAGGAAGTAATAATGTAGGATGAGACGAATGGGCTATTATTAAACTTTAGAGAAGGAAAAGAATCGAATTATGTTATACTATCAAAAACAAGTGAAGCTAGGAAAATGAAATATGCTTGTTCAGATGCCAAAACAAATCCAAAAAGTATTCCATTTGTATCACATTGATATCCCATACATCTCTCTCCAAATTTTTTATACATGAAGCTAGAAAGAGAGTTTGATCAATCAACCAGAAACGAAACAAAACATAAACAGCAAAAGAAGAAAACCTCAAAATCAGTAAGAAAACCTTCAGAAAGAAAGAATGGAAGAAAGTAGAGGCAGAAGATAGAACTCAGCGAAGGCGATGAAAAACAAGGCTTTGGAGAGCGAGAGGAAGCTATTAAGATTGGATGATGACAAAACTAACTAGGCTATATGTTCGGGATGTTGACTAGGAACTATGAGCTCCAATTTAGACAGATGATGGTAAGGAGAGCTTTGCCATGTAGGATTTAATTTGACCATACCATGGGAAGGACTTCTGAACAATGATTTTTAATTCATCAATTCGTAATTTGTTCTCATTTTCAATCTTATCAACGAACTCAGCCTTGGTAGTGACTTTACCAAACTCAACCATAGTAAAGTAGACAATGCGTGGCTTGACCATAACTCTAAATGGATAAACTTCATCCTCAAGTGTGGTAAGAATGATAATTTGTCCATTTGGTTTAAGGTAACGTTTGCTGTGTTCGATCATGTTATGAACCTCTGGAATAACAGCATAGGAATCAGAGAATAGAACATAATCATACTTCTTTTCTGTCTCAAATTCATAAATGTTAACATTTGTAACAGTCATAAATTCTTCTAATCCAACAGCTTTAATATTTTGTTCACAGGTTGCAATGTAATCAGCATCAATGTCAATACCATCAATTACAACACGCTTCTGCTTAATTAAAGCAGCATTGCGAGTCATTGAAGTACCAGTTCCAATACCAATGTCTAAGATGGTAGCACCATCAGGAATGGTATTTAAGAAGATTTGGTTCATCTTCTCAGTGTAATTTTGCACAACCATGGAGTCATAGAGAATCGATCGAGTTGCTTTAATCAAAGGATTAAAGAAAACACGAAGTAATTTTGGGATGAAATGTAACAAGTAGATCATGGTTGAAGCAAAAGAGGTGAGTGGTTATAATGGAATATTCTTTTATTCAAATGATGATGGAAGGTTGTGCAATGTCGAGGATGTAGCAGCAACCACTCATAGAGAGACCTCACCTCTCTCTGTCACTTTCTTGGGAATGTGAAGTGAAGATTCTCACTCAAGCCCTCCAGAAAATTCTGAGCTTTCGAGATTTCGAATATTCGGTTTTTGGAAAGAGAGAGAGAGAGATTTTCGATCACCGGTTGGAAAGTCTTGGACTTTGAAGCTTTGTCCGGTCGGAAGAATTTTTTTTTCAAGACGAGAAGAAAAACTGAGAGAGGTAAAAAGGTATCCCATCCCATTCAGATCTATTAGACCCTTACATCAAACCCCTACTAACATCTGTTAATTGAGACGACTTTGGTTACTTGTGATTTTGTCGAACCCTGATTTTTTGTCTTTGCTCTTTGATATTTCTCTGAAGGTGTGTCTTGGGGAGGTGGAAAGTGAACGGATTTGATATCATGTTTAATGGCTTTTTCCAAAATCAATTTAATAATATTGGTCAAAATAATTTATTTAATAATCTATTTGAGCAAATGGGAAATGGATATGCATTTCCTGAAGATAATCAACCACAACAGAGAAGAGATAACAAACCACCACCAGCTTCAAAGCGTGCGATTAACAACTTACCAGTTGTTCAAATTACCGCGGATGATTTAATCGAAGAAACTAATAAAGAATGTTTAATCTGCCTTGAATCTCATGTGATAGGTATGATGTCTTCTAAACTTCCTTGTGGTCATTTGTTCCACAAACCTTGTCTAGCTGAATGGCTAGTTAAGCAATGTACTTGTCCAGTTTGTCGCTATGAGTTGGAGACAGAAGATGCTCAATTTGAGGCTTCCAGAAAACAGAGAATGAAAGATAGAAAGCTTCGATTTCGAAAAGATGAATTAAAGAATCACAGCATTCATCAGCTCAAAGAGTTATGTGGGAAGCTATCTATCAGTACAGCTGACTGTTTAGATAAGCAAGAGATTGTTGAAAAGATTATTCGATCAGGGAAGGTGATTGTTACTGATGGAATCCCACCAATAGAAATGACGGAAGAAGATTTCCATGCGAAGAATGTATCAGAGCTAAAACATCTTCTACTTGCTTTTGGTCTATCAAGTGAAGGCGCTTTAGAAAAATCAGACTTAAGAAATCGTCTTCTTGAAAGTGGAAGAATAGTATTAATAACTGCTACTTCTTCTTCATCGAATGGTAAGATGGAGATAGATGAAGGAAGTAAATCTACTCCTTCGAAGAGTACAGATAATGCAGCACAGGTGAAAGGTGGTTTGAAAGGAGGTTTTGGTGATTTTGAAAACTATATCAGCTACAGTAGAGAGGAACTGAGAAATATGAGTTTATCAGGTTTGCGAGAATTATGTAAAAGATATCAAATTGATATTACTACATGCCTTGATAAGTCTGAAGTTATTGAAAATATGATTCGAGCGAGAAATTTCCCTGTTAAACCTGATTCAACCATTGAATCTAACTCTTATAAAGGTAGTAGTTGATTCTATCATACTATCTATTCCCACCTAACAGAAATCTTTTTGTTTTCTTTCTCTTTCACTTTTCCTTTCTTTTCTCATGTGGTGATTGTTTTTTTGTGTATAAATAGAACCCGATCTTGTCTTTCAACAGACATCTTCTTCCTCCCAACCTCCTACCAGATCACGTGCGAATAGTCAACATGGTGCATCTCCTTCAAGCTTCATCCGATCAAGATCAAGTAGTCGTGACCCTTCTTTCAGCAACAGTCGCAAACGGTCTCTATCTAATGGTAGCAGCAATAGTTATAACGAACCAACTGTTATTATGCCTCCTTACGCACATACAATAAATGCACAGGAACCAAACTACTCACCTCGATCCAATAGCTCTGACTATTACAACACAGAACCATTGGATCAAGCAATTAATTATATTGGACATTTTCTACAATCCACAGCAACTGATTTATCATCTCAATTTCAAGCGATGTATCAACAATCAACTCGCTCCCGAAGTAGTTCGAATGCACCATCAACACCTCCAATTGCTATTTCAAGAGCTAGTAATTCCACAACTTCAACACCTCCTCAACCACCACGAATATCTCCTAATGGAAATGGAGAAGAGCATCGAGAGAGACTTGTATTAAGTAGAGAATTATTGGAATCATTTAGCATTCTAGAGATTAAAATGATTCTAGATTCTTATGGTATTAACTCTCAAAATTGTGTTGATAAATTTGATCATATTCATGCTCTTGAACATAGTACCTTTGTTGAGATTGTAGATTAATGTTGTTTGAGTGGGTTGGAATATTATAATAATTTTGGCCACAGGGAGTATTGTATAGGGTTTGTCTCTCATTTCTTGTCTTCTGCTTCAAATTTCATCTTTTTCCTTTTTTGAATTATTTGATCATAATTTTCATTTAACTCTGTTTGTTTTTGTAAGTTCAAATGTAATTGTATCCTAAATCATCCGATTATTTAACATTTATTAAAGGATTGATTTAGTCGGTATAATCGTATGGTAGGAGAAGGAATCGTTGAGTGAGAAGTTTCAACAGCAAAGTAGGGTATAAAAGATGGGCTCGGTCCTCCAAGACTGCAGTTGGGGAACTATTGTATTGTAGTTCGATTGAATCAGTCTACTTGTGATGCAGATATATTTTCCTGTAATCTGTCAAACTCTAGATTCATTGATAATTTGATGGATGAAAGGGAAAGGCAAAAATATTCGAACTAGACAAATTTATTTACAGACTAAAACTCTTCTATCAATGAGAAGGTAAAACTAACAAGAAACTAATCAATACAAAAAGCAGATACAAAGAAATTAAAGAAAATGTGAGATATTCCATTTCATCCTTTGGCTGTGTGATAGGACATATCTAATATCAGAATGAACCATTCCTTGATCATATGCTCGACCAAATTTATCCTTGTGCAGAAGGGAGGTTGAAGCCCACGCACACTGCTATTGAATCACGCATTTTCGTTCTTTCTTTTGATTCTTCTGCTTCTCAACATCTTCCAGTCTTTGACAAGTACCAATCACTAAATCTTCTTTTGTTGAAGGAGGAAGTTTGATTACTTTAGGTTGTTCCTCATGCACCACTGGCTTTGTAATTTCCACACCATACATACCAATCATTAATGTCTCTATCTCTATATCAGTGGTAAACTTTCTCACTCTACGTAATGGTAATACTGTCATTTCTCTTCTCATTGCTTGAGTTAATTCTTTCTTCTTACAATTTTTCCCATCCATAAATAATTGAATATTTGTAAACTCTTTCAAAGGATGACCACGAAAGAAAGTAGTATATCTTACTTCATAAGGTATATTAATCTTTTTTTTCAAATAATATTGTAAAAAAAATTGAAATTCTATTGTCGAAATCTTTTGTTCATTCTTAAGAAGATAGGGTATTAATAATTGTCTGTAACTATTATAAAGGTATTTATTGATATTTATTATATTTATTAATTCTTTTGGTATAAGAGATATACTAATCATAGTGATCATATCTATTGGAAGATATTGAATCATTTGACATTCTATTATTTCTATTGTCTTTTTCAGTTTTCATCAAAAAAGCAATCATATCCAATTTAAAACTTTACACCACATAGGCAAAAAATAAAGAAAAAGAGAAAATAGTTTTGAGGAGAAAAGAAAAGAAAAGAAACTCAAAATAAAGTTGATAGAATGAAAAATAAGAGAAAATTCTACATTTTATAGAACAGAATAATGGGGAAAATTGTTTTAAGAGGGTTTAACAAAGATAACCAGGTTAGTTGAAATGAGCAAAATGGTTCATTAATGACTAAATCATCGCGTAACTAAACTTTATAATCGTATTACCTTATAATTTGAAGAAAAAATAAGATAAGCGCCTATTTCGGTTTTACACTTCCATCAGCATATTGAACATCACTTTTAAATTTATTCTGATTTTGATGGACTGCTCTATCTAATAGAGCATATGCTTTGATGGTATGATTCTTAAACAATTGATTAAAGTAGACATCAGCTATTTGAACAGACCTTTTATTCCCTTTATCAACTAATTTATTCACAACTGTGTGATTTCTTAACACATAAGCACTCGTCTGGAATGTGAAATCAACGAGACAAAACTCTGACGTAACATTCGATGATGCCTTCTTCGATTTTCGAGGAGCACCTAAACCAAGCGGCTTTTTCCATGGTTCATGACACTTTAAATTTAAATGATCAAGAAAAAACATTTCCCAATCCTGTGGTAGACTTTGATAAAGATATTTCCTACTTAACACTGTTTTGATCCTCGATGAGATAACAACATCATCTTCAAGGATGAGAAAAGGACCAGGTAATGAAGAGAATGAACCATTCTTTATTTGAAGATAAATTTGTAAATGACTTTGCCAACAACCTGTTGACCCCCAATTAAGTGATTGAGAATGATTCCTCTTGAGCTGCTCCATCACGCGAGTGATATTCATCCTCGTCTCAACATGAAGTTTCTTCATAGCGCTTGCAATCATCTTCTTACTGGTTCCATTCTGAAAATCGATCGCTGAGAAACGATAGTAAGGAATATGTAGTTTCTTTAGTCGTGCATCAATTGCCTTCATACGTTCTTTGCGACGATCAAGATTGATCACAAATACTTTACTAATTGCAGGTAAAGTTGAATTTTCAGGATGATTTGCTCCTTTCTCAATCTCATTATTGCCATGAATGAAGTAAGATAAGAACAAACACCAAA
>VKHI01000006.1:0-24328 GCA_015145745.1 Poterioochromonas sp. DS
TCAATAGGGCTTTGAGACTTATTGTTTGTTGTTATTAAGGTGAATTTTAGTATAAGCTTTTCACGATCTTTAAGGAAGTTTTAAGGATTCAAGTTTATATCATGATGGAAAAACTATCTCACTCAAATCTAATCATGATCATCTAAGTTGAAAGCATCTTTAAAGGACATGATAGGAAAACAATAACACTTTGAAAGGTAGACACTCACATAAGTTATATACAATTGCTTATATCAGTTATTTAAACAATTCATCAATACACTCAAAATCAACAATAAACAATAGATTCATGTTAACTTAATGTTCTATCAACTTACTGGTCTATTTACCCTAATGTTCCAACACCCCTCACCCTAACCCTAACCCAACTGATCTATCAGCCATACTTAAATAAATCTTTTGATATATCACATAATTAAATCTATAAACTCCATATAGATTCAGCAATTTCTTTTCGTTATGAAAACAATTCTATCTGATTCGACCAGTTATTTCTCAATTTGCGTCCTGAAAAAGACAAAATGCTCTGCGACGCCAATTTGGAAAACGTTCACAAAAGCGAAAATATGAAAGAACCAAACGAAGATGCACCTGTACCCCTTCAAGAGACAAGTATGGATGAGGTAAACTTGATGCTTATTCCTCAATCATATACTTATTCCGTTTTTAGATTCGAAGAAAAAGACTGGAAAAAATTGAGTCTGATGTTATTGATAACATTGATAACGAGCTCAACATTCGAAAATCTAAACAGCAAAAGTTACATGGAAAAGAAAGCCCGAAAAAAGATCCTGATGCTGAAAAATTAAGAATTCCACGATTGTTAAACACCACCTTAGAAGCTGTGCTGTTGGCGACTTACCGAAAAGAAGCGGCGTCGTCGCTCATCAATTACCTTGGAGATTCGACAGAAGCCCAGTCCCCAGAAATACTCATAAATGCAATCAACTTCTCCGAGGTTATTTGCACACGGATCAATTTGAAAGTGGATGTTAATAGCGCGGTTGGTTATTTGGTTGGATGCTACAGAAGGCTTTCGAGCAAAGAGAATTTGATCCTTCCAGCTATTGCTGAGGAGTTTAACAGGTTTGTAATTGTTTCCTTTATTATTCCCTGTAATCATGCATTTTTAGTTGCAAAAAGCAGTTAATTTCCTTCATCGCTAGTTGCCTGGGAGTCCCAGAAATGTTTGGAGAAATGAGCATTCACTCCATTAAAGATCTCTTTGTCACAATCAAAGAAGATAGCTTATTTTTGAACAGTTTATTGTTGAAGGAGCTTTGGGATGAACTTGAAAAGCAGGATTACCTCCAACAGGTTGTGTTTCTTCAAATTTTCCTCCGTTCGATTTGTCTCATGGTTGCACCAGGTTGTAAATGATCTCATTGAAAACGGATTTTCAGTGATTTGGCGTCCTTTGGAAATAAATGGGGGTTTTATTCCAAATTATCGTTCGATTTTCGATGTTCATGAGGATGGTATGCTTATTCTTAAAACGTTATCGAAAGACAAGCGATGTGCAAGAATACTTACATCACATCCTCTATTTCAATTTTCAACATCCTTATCGAACCCTTCGCTCAGTAGGAATGTTCCTCCTGCTTTCTTGCAAAATCCTGCATACATTGAGAGTCATGCTTCGAAAGGAGCTGCTCTAGAACATAAAACTCTGCTCGGTCAAATTTTACGCTATGCGCCTGATGCAATGGATCCCAAAGTACAAGAAGTTTTTAAAGATGCGACAAAACAATCCAAAAATGTATATGATTCGAAAGTCGCGGACATGCGTCTTCGTTTATCGACCGTCCAAGCTGCGGTTGCTGAAATAATTCTCAATTTATTGAGATCTGGTGGAGCGGCGAAAGAAGCCACCTTATGCTGGTGGAAAGCAAGTATAATTGAAAATTTAGAGGCGGAAAAGGACCGACCATCCCCTTTACTCGTTTCTAGCAACGGATTTCTCATAAATTTATGCTCGGTATCTCTAAGCTTGGCGTTACCAGTACTTAGTGACCCTGATAAACTCAAGAAAGTTGACTATCAATTTATATTTTCCGATGAAGGAAGAGCTATTTTTCCTGAATCGTCTACTCGTCTTGCCTTAGAGTCCACTTTACGAGCAATCACACCTAATATTCACTTACCGCTTCCGGTGGTGGCGCCGCGAGAATTTAATTTTATCACAGTTTCGTTTTTCTTTTGCTGGAGAGTTTTACATCTCGGAATCGTCTCCCACTGCAATAGGTACATTCACATCCTTCGAGGCTTGCACCACTATAGCTCGGGTTTAGCCGAAGGTGATCGCCACGCACTTCATTATTTTTTCATGAAGGTTGTTGCAGACACTCAATTGCTTCGACAAGACCTTCTTGATCAATTGGTGATGTTTTGTTCCTGCGCAGCAACAAAGTTGATGGAGGCGCTGGATTACTCAGAAAAAAGCAGCGACTTTCTCCCAAATTCAATTTGGTTGCTGAGTCCAGAGCAGCTTAGCGAGAATCAAAAAGTTCTTTTGCTAAGACTCCCAGAGCATTTTATTGACGATATTGTATCTATTTTGCTGTTTGTTTCAAAATCGATGCCACAAAGTCTTCGCACTTGTTCTCTCGATTCTATTCTCACTCTTATTGTATTTTTTCTCCGCCGACCTTGGGCAATTCAAAGTCCTCACTTACGTGCTAAATTTGGTCAGCTGCTTTTTCATCTGTTTTTACCTGTCGCTGACCGCCAGCATGAAGAAAGATATACGAATTTCCCTTCTATTGATGGACCCCACACTTCGCTCTTGTCAACTCACGTTGGAGCACAAAGGTTTCTTGCTCCTTCTTTATTGCTTTTGTATGGTGATGTGGAGCGAACTGGATTTTATGAAAAGTTATCCAATCGGCGATCTATTATGTTGGTGCTCAAGCATTTGTGGACTTTACCCACTCATCGTCAAGCATTTCAAGGAATCGCCACAAGCAACGTGGATACTCGCCATCTTGAATCAGATTCAGCTACTACCGAAAGCAGTGAACTTCGAAGTCAAAATTCCTTCGTGCGCTTCGCAAACGGACTATTAAATGAAACCAATTATCTGGTTGCTTCCACAATCGATAAACTTTCGGAGATCCGAAAATATCAATTACTTATTCAGAATGGAGTGGAATGGAGCCGACTAACTGAGGAAGAGAAAAAGCAGCAAGTCGAGCGTCATGAATCAAACGAGCAAGAATGTCGTGGTACTGCTGGTTTGTGCTCAGAAACCTTAAACATGTTGAATTATTTAACTTCAGATCCTGTGATTAGAAAACCTTTTTTGTTCGATGAAATTTTGCCTCGGTTCACTTCGACTCTGTTGAATGTTCTACAGAGAATTGTCGGACAAAAAAGTGTTGAAATTAAGGTGGAGAATATGGAGAGTTATAATTTCCAACCCAAAATTATGTTGATCGAAATTCTGACAACGATGATTCATTTTTGTGATGAAAAGGAGTTTTGGGAAGCGGTCGCGAAAGATAGTTTTTATGCTGATGGTGGTCCCATTCGTAAAGCGATTTCAACAGTCAGTAGACTTAATTTAGTTTCTCCGCACGATGCTCAAAGTTTACGTTCTTTGTACGAAAATGTTCGAAATGTGCGCGCAACTATTATTGATCTCGAATCTTTAGTCGAAGATGCACCTTTCGATTTTATGGATCCGCTTCTCGATACTTTAATGCGCGATCCTGTTCGTTTGCCAACATCAGGAACGATAGTAGATCGCTCAACAATCGCGCAACACTTGCTTAATGTTGAAACAGGTGCGCTTTGGCTTATTTCCTTCTCCGTTTTATTTATTTCCTTGACAGATCCTTTCAATCGTCAACCTTTAACTATCGATATGGTGGAGCCTGTTCCTCAGTTGAAAGCTAGGTGGGTTATTGTCTGATTCTTCCTCTCTTTTATTTTATCTCTAAATCTCTCTCTATATATAAAGAATTAACGATTGGCTCGAGGAGAGATTGCGCAGAAACAGTACTTAAATTTTTTGTGTAAAATTAACTTTTTTGTAACATGGCCTCACACCAATTGAAGGAATCAATTGAAGTTTGAAAATGCAACAACCAGTTGTTTTGTCCCGTCAACTCCGATGTGTTTCGAGATTGCTGACAACTCTGCGTGATGAAACCTCATCCCATGTCACTTTTTCAGAACATGCCCGACGATTGATGAATCTGATTTGGTAACTCTTCATTACTCTCCTTCATCATTTTCTGACTACTTGTAGCGAAGAGGGATTATCCTCTTTGGAGTCATGCCTGCGAGATGTGCAAGTGCAAACTCCAACTGGAGTGGCTGTTAACGGCGTTAGTCTTAATGCTGTTGGAATTGTTGCAATCTCAATAATTCGGGCAGGAGATTCAATGCTCGATTCGTTTCTAAGAATTTGTCCCGCTGCGCAGGTTGGGAAAATTTTGATTCAAAGAAACGAGGAAACTGCCTTGCCAACGCTTTTATTCTACAAAGTGCCTAAGTTGGAAGGAAAGCAAATTGTCTTGCTTGATCCTATGTTGGCGACTGGTGGATCTGGTATGTTGTAAACGCTCGTGAAAACAGTTTCTAATTTTTCCACTAATAGCTCGAGAAGCTATTAAAGTACTTCTCCAAAACGGTGCAACAGAAGACCAGATCGCGTTTTTCTCTGTAATAAGCTGTCCAGAGGGAATCGCAGCAATCCAATCTTCATATCCTCTGATCAGGATTGTAACCGGTCATATAGACGAAGGTCTTAATAGTAAGGTTGGTTTCTTCTTATTTCACTTTGATTATATGTGAAAACTTTCATCAGGCGTATATCATTCCTGGATTGGGAGACTTTGGTGATAGATATTTTGGGACTGTTGAAAAGTAAGCATTCGTTATCCTTAGAAGATAGATTATGCGTAGTTGAATATTTTGCTCACAGAAGTTTATGTTAAATCGTAGAACATTCGTTCACGTTGGCGTTGGTTATAATAATTGTTAAAATTATTATTACTAGCTATTATCGACAAATCAATTATTTCACTTTGGCTATGTACAACTTCTAAGTGACCAAATTATGATTCGACACAGCCTAATACCTTAATTTTCTTGAATTAAAGCATTGAGGGAATTTCTTTCATCTTCCAGTCCCTTCACCAATTTAGCTAGTCGCTCGTTGATCTTCCGTTGCTCTTGAGTTTCACCAATCGCCTTTTTGAGGTTCCTCTGTGTGAGAGCTAAATCGTGTTTCAACTGCTTTGCCAAATCCTTTTCCTCCAGATACCTTTGAAGGAGTAGCTTATTCCCATCGTTTAATTGCTTCACTAATTCCTCTGCAAGCTGCTTCGTCTCTTGCATACTTTTCTCTGCAGTCTCATTTTTTCTTTTAGCCTCCCGTAATTCATTTCCGATAAAGGTCAATTGTTTCTCATAATCTTTTGAGTCTTTATTTGACTTTCCATGAATCGCTGAAAGAGATGAACTTTTCAGACGGCTGGCAAGTTGCAACTCGGAATTTGTAACATCGAGATTGGAGTCTGTTGGATATAAATGGAATACGACAAGTTGTTTGTTGGATGATATAAACAGCGGCTGCAATATTTTTAATAACTTGGAGTCGTCGAATAGAATGGGTTGACGATTAATTAATGCTTCATATGCACTAGTCAGCTTTTCAGAGTCTTTAACTTTCTTATCAACAGATACGATGTCCGCTAAAATAAATTTCGATTTCACAGCATGAGAAGTTGGATTGAATCGAATTGAGAATATAATCTCAAGAATAATTGAAGAGGGTTGATTGCCAGATTGCAATTGGTTTAAAGAGTCACGTAAGATATGTATTGCATCAGGAGCAGAAGCAATTTTTTCGTAAGTCAACCCTTCTATGTGCACAGAATTTGAAGCAGGATCAAAGACGATTTTCCTTGACAGATCCACACGAGGAGTATTCTTTCTTTCAGATAATCTGGAATAAACCTTGTCGTCGATGACTTCTAAAAGAGAAAATTCAACAGAGTACTCGTAAATCGCATCAGAAGGAAGGTCGTGGAAGTGTCGATATGGAGAATTCAATTCGCTTCTTAATAATAATTTTCTCTCTTCTAAAACTTTAAAGATTTCCTCAAAAGCAAAAGTAGCTAATCCAGGGTTTGCTTCACTTCCAAACAAAGTAAAAGTTTTCCCACTTGATGTACCACCTCTGCTGACTATTCCAGCGTGCCGAATTAAACTTTTGTTGAGTGAAAAAGATTGAACTTCATATGGATCTGGAATCACGTCATTTAGCAAGAACTGAAGATCTTGAAAGACAGTAATTTGCTCGGTATCATAAGGCCAATGGAAATCTAACTCTTCTGATCGCCAACCATTCATCTTGGGCGAGAAGACATTTACCGTTCCCAAAGGCCAATTGTAATTTTCAATAATCAGATTCGATGTGAGACACTCTTGTTCAGTCGGTGGACGGGTACGAGCAGCTACAATAACATCGAAAGATTTAAACATTCGGCCCAATAACTTGCTGAGTATTCTTTCATTCTTGAAAGAGCTACTTAGATACGATGGTTGTGACGCAACTCCTGCTTCTACTAACTTCCCTTTGAAGGTAATTGCTCTGGAAGCCTTCAGCAAATTGATTTCTTCGAGAAGGGCGCGATTATTGTCACCACCATTGATCAGTAACTTCTGTGTATCCTCGAGTTCGGTTCGAACTGATAAATTTTCATCCTTAATCTGCTTCAGCTGAATTTCAAGGCGTTGATCAAATGAAAATCGTAGTTCTTGCATCTCCGTTTCAACTTTTAATTTTTCGCTCCGAGACTTATCGTACTGGGTGGTTAGGAGTTGTAGATCTCGAGTCAAATCATTGATACGTGCTAAAAGTTCGTCATTTCTATTCTTTAACATTTTAATGGTGTCCTCTGCGGACTTTTGAACTTTATTCTTACTTTCTGCTTCGAGTTGTTGCTGCAATCTCTCGTTGTCGTTGCTGAGGTGCAGATTTTTCTCTTGAATTTCGTTCAACTTTTGTTGCAAAACGACGTTTTTCTTATTAGCTTTTTCAACTTGCATCAATGCGCGTTTCATATCGGACTCTGAAGCTCCTGACAGTTTGCCCTCATATGCTTTTTTAAAGCCATCCAATTCGTAAAACTTCAGTTTCAACTCATCAAGTAAAGTTTCGTGCTCAGTAATAATTCCTTGCAATCGGACCTCTCCTCTTATCAGGTTGCTGTTGAGAGTTAAGTTAATCGAAAGAGTTGTCGTCGCATCAAAACGTGGGAAAAGGTGACGCAGAATTTTTGTTCCCTCACCAAGAAGAAGAGGATCTTGGGGATTGGAAACATTCAGAACTTCTACCTCCAACTGCGGGTGGTATGAATAATCAGTGCAAGTAATCTCAGAAAACTTACCTCTAGAAGTCCGGTTGCAAACGCAACATCGTCCAAATTGAATTCGTAAATATCAGGGAAACTGATTGCGTTGTTCGAATGAATGCCTCTATAGACTTTTATCAGAGCAAAATCATTCAAGATCCAGAAGCACACCTTTCTGTTACCATCTCTGCATCTCCGACAAGAATCCGCACGATTACTGGAAAGTTCCCTGAAAGAGTTAAATTTGTCACATATATTTTATCCAGGTGAATCTTCATCTTGATTTCGTTTGTTCTGTCTGTCGTTCGGGTTCGGCTGGAAAGATTCCGTTAAATCCCAATCTTTCTTTAAATGAATACCCACCTAACCGTTTCATTAAATTAAAGAGAAGAAGAGAAGATGAAATCAAGAAAGGAGGACAATGCCCAAGGAAGCTCTTCCATTTTTCATGCATTTAGCTCCAACTTACCTCATCTTCAATCTTGGATTGAAGAATTAATTTTGATGACTGAACAAAGCCTTCCAGTAAATAACCACCCAACTGCCGATATACTGGTTCAATCTCTGCAACGTTACGATGCTGTATTTAAAGAGTTATTGCGACAATGCTCTATTTTCTCTGAATCAATTACACAAATGTATTCAAAGCTGTGGGCTGGTGTTCTTACTCTCATGAAGTATATGATTAAAAGCTATCATCGATATGTTCGTCAAACTTCACATTTGCAGGACCAAGCCCAGAGCTTACTCAATGAAAGACAGCGAGATCAAGCAGCAAATAAAGTGACGAAAGAAGAATTCGAATTGTAAGCAATGACTTTGTTTATCTGTAATATATATTTTACCTATCTCAGAACTGTGACGGCGCTTCGTGCAAGAATTCGCAATCTCGAATCTGAACAAGAGAGGTGAGTAGATTATTTTATTTTAATATTTCAAAAATTGCTAATAACTTCTAGTCTGTTCATTTCGAGGAAAGTATTAGAACATGAAAACAGTAAATTGCGGAAAATTATTGATGTTTACATTCGCTCGGCAGAAATGAATGAGCCCGTTTGGGATATTATGAATGTTGAAGAAGGACTATTGAAGAAGGATCAAATAAAAGAAACAAAAAAAGTCCTGATGAATGAATCCGGAAATACGGAAGTGGATCTGGGTCATAAGCGTAAGAATGTAGTGGACGAGGGGAAAAATCAACTCCGAAATTTGAATCGTCTTGATATTGAGTTGAATGAAATTCTTACGAATACCCTGAAAGAAGAAAATCGTCAAAGGTTGCTGTTGAAAGATCTGATGCGATTGTTGGTGAAAAATAAAGACCTTCTTTTAGCCTCTCCGGACACCGCTGCTGAATTAGTTTCATCAAAACTTATGAGAACATCCTCTCTCATAAAAATGCCACCCATTCAGAAAGTTGGTACCAGTAGACAAGCTCTGAGCATCAATACCTCTTTTTTAGGGAATTTAAGTACGAATCATTCCTTTGCTGCGGAACGTGTGGAAATGGGGGTTCAAATTGATGATAAAGATGAGCTGGGTTTGATTCTTTCCATCGACGAACATGAGAAAATTGATGTAATGGCATTAGGGGTAGCTCCACTCGCACCAACGAATGTGCATTCGCCAGGACTTGATTTTCCATTTTTGATTCGAAGAAGTATGTCCTCCTTCCCCACTGTTCTTAGGGTTCCACCCATTGCATGGGCATGCCAGTCTATTTTGGCGATCTATCTAGATAAGATTGAAACCGATAAGGAAAGATCTGCCCGAGGGCTTCCAAAACTCTCTCTTCCTAGCCAAATTTACGAATTCTACAAAACGAGTCTCGGTTTGCCATCAGCAGCTGACGTTCAAGTTGCCTTGCTGCTAAAAGCTTGCGAAGCGCATCTGAGACGGCAGTCACGAATTTCGCTATTTGCGAGTCAGATTGGCTTACTACATAAAGAAATGCCCCCGTCCATGGACGTCCGTGATACTGACTTTATATTACAAATACTTGAATGTTTAGTGCGTCAAGGTGAATTAACCGCAGAGAATTTGAAGTTTTCCAAGAAGCGCAATGTGCTTCAATTTGGAACTTTTACGAGACCAGATATTTCAAGGACCGCGGCAATTAGTACAGTACATGAACTGTTCCGCGACTGGCTTCCAGACGGTGGAGAAGACTACAGTTTGAAAGTTAAGACTATGCAACCTTCAGAATTGGGTCCCCGTTATGTGGTAAGGTATCAATTCATTACATGTATCTTTCTAAGGTACTTTAGGATCTTGATCAATTTATTGAACTTCTTATTGAACCCTGGCATCTGGTGCGATCGATTTGGGTACGATCCATCCTTCACTGGATAATTTTGATCTCTTTCTTTTTCTTAGGAAGAGCACGCGAAGTTCTTATTCAAAGAAAATTGCTCCACTTTTCGAGTTTTGCAAGAGGCAAGTTTTGCGAATGATGAGGGGGTCAAAGCTAGTGATACCATTGTTGTCGAGATTAAGAAAACATCTGCGGCTGAAAGCTATCGACGACCTCTCAGAATTTTTCAAAAGACAGAAAACAACAGTGAGGATAAAGAAGGAACTTCTATGACGAATGCAACAGGAAAAGAAGCTGTATGTGAGTTGATTGGTCGGAAAGCTTTTGTAGAGACTATATTAACTATCAATCCTGCCATATCGCCGAAAGAGGTAATTGATGTCTCGATTACCGTAAAACTCCTGACTCTTATCAAAGGCAGAAGATATGTTTGAAGAGGCGTTAGATCTTTCTCACGATTCAGTGCTTCGAGCACTAGAGTTGTTATGGACTCGGTATATAGATCACGCATCAAACTATAGCGTAACCGGTGTATCGCGACAAAACACCACTCGTCAATCACTTGGGTCGTTCACCGAGCAATTAGACGATTTTGCCTCTGATTTGCTTGTTCGCCCGAAAGCTAACCATCGAGTGGTAGGGACCAATAGGGAATTCTGGGTGAATACCAGAACTTCCATTTCTCAGGTCAACTCGCACCATATCTTTGCATACATTTCTCTTTGATCTTATTTCTCTCTTCAGTGGACACGCCCTTTTTTCCCGAGAACGTTTCGTTCACAAGAACTTGAAGTTGATGTCTTCGTCCAAGTTCTTATTCGAAAAGATGTGTTCCCAAAAAGGTTCGACACTATTAATCGAGGATTTATCCTTCTCTAATCAAGCAATCTCATAGTCCCTTTACCGCGTATTTAAACCTCCCTCCCCGAGACCTTTGGCCTGCCAGCTCCACACTGCATAAGCAAATAATGGAAAAAACTACCAAATTTAAAGATCAGCAAAAGTCGGTGTGAAACCGGGTTTTAATTAAAATGTAACGGCGTCATACTAGAGGATTATTCGAGCCTAGCGCGAGATGGATTATATTCTTACTATATTGACAACAGATCTCGTAACTACTTCATGAGAAATTTCTTCAATTCCTTGCTGAATATACTCTTCCAACTTTGTAGCTGTCATCGGATGTATAGTAATATCAGCAAATGTTCCACCCGCTGTTCCTCTTGCCAATGTTCCAGGATTTATAACCAAAGAGTGCTCAATATCTTTTGCGAATGTTGTTAGCTTGGATGGTAATATTAGAATATCTGGGCTTAATGGAAACTGAAGATGTGACGAATGTCTCCAATCTCCCTAAAGAAGTTGTTATATCTACTAAGTATAAGTTAATGAACGCTGTACCTGAAGTCCGAAAGAGGAGTGGTACGGATGTTGGGGAGCGAAGCTGCGTTGTTGAAGAAGGTGGGATGAAAGACGAGCGAGCCGATTTCCTTCTTCGATATTATTCACCTCGTCCGTAGATAAAGAGAACAAAATATCTGCAGAGTTGACTGCAAACAGAATTTCATTTACCCTACTGTGCGATTATCAAAGCAAAGAGAATAAGATTAGTCTCACCGAAACATGCAGGGATTAGGAAGCAAGTGCACTCTCTGCTTTGGATCGTTAGACCTTGAAAAGGGGATATTCAATACCCCTAAAGGTTCTTCAATGAAATGTGTGTTGATAGCTTCCCTATTGCCAAAAGGAGGTTGTGGAAAAACAAATTCATGATGTCCATCCAACAATGATGGAATCAAGACGATATTTGTTGGCAAATTAAGTGCTTCATCTTCATTGAACATTGCGAGTACACAATCCCTGATCACTCTCATTGTGAAAACCATTTCATAGGAGCAATTTTGCGTCGATATGACTTCTCCAATTTCATTTTCCTCGAATAAGGTTACATCCCCGGAGGATAACTGGGGGTGAGTAACATCAACAAAGGGACCAACTAAAACCAATAAATCAGGTTTTGTTTTCAAGACATGGAAGAGCAAATCTTGTAACGGCTGATAGTTCAAATTATCAGTTGTTGTAAATGGTCCGCAAGCAACGATGGTACTTAAAGCACCTCCATTTTGGAAAAATTTAGAGTGATGTAACTTCAGAAGGTTTTGAGGAGAAGACTTGGAAGTGGGTAACGGGACTCCAGTTATTATTTTCTTCACTGCAACTTTCTCTCCCCCGGAATTTATACCGTAAATAAGAACGATTTGGCCTGAAAATAATGAGTAAGGCGAGAGTTCGGAGTCAGATAAGTCAAGCAGAACCCGACGACCCCCTGACTCTCGACGGCTACCTTCTAAAACAAGCGACGTCTTGTTAATTCTCCCTTCTGAAGTTTCGCAACAGATTCGGCCACACATCCAAACAGGGGTTTGAGAAACTTGCCCAACTGGGACTATTGTATCTTCATCAATACTGAAGGTCTCACACATTGCTTGTTGAAGTCGTGACAATTGCCGGTCAACGGCTCGTATTTTCTCGTCAACAGAGGTGTACATGTATCGAAAACGTTGCTGAACATTATCATAATCAATGTCTTCAGTCTTCAAGATGCACCGTTGGCCAAAGGGCTTGGAAGAGGAAGGATGAAACTCCCCTCTCCCTCCCAGGTCTGAATTATACGATAACAAAACTTGTTTGCTATTTATTCTGGCAGAATATGCATTACTCTGTGATAATTCTGTAACCTTCTGAATTTTCATTTGCTGAGGAGTTATTACAGCGATATTATTTCTCTTCCCTAACAGCGTCATATCCGAGGAACCCTAAAGAAAACTTAGGTCTGGCGAGAATAATGTTGAATAACTTACCTTACTATGCAAAACTTGATTTAATCGGCCAAGAAGATCAATCGACAAAGTATTTTTACCCACATTTAATAAAAACGCGTCCAATTCTTCAACGAACTGCTGCGCGGATCTGCCGTACTGGTTCCCAATGGAAACACCTGATCAAAAAGTCAAACTAAGAAGAAGAAACACAAGATTTGCTCACATCTTTCAATTATCCTGTCATTTTTCTCAAAGATATGCTCCAGTTTCAAGCGAATCGAAGCTTCTTTGAGGCTGTTGGTCGTGATGCGATCCATAGAATTTCTCTTGATTTTTCAAATTTGAATTTGACTTCTGATTTATTTTTATGATACCCAGTATTATTTGGCGCACAAAAATGGCGCATAAGTAAATGAGAATTTGTATGATTTCGGACTTCTTCCATCCAAATACAGGAGGCGTTGAGACTCACATTTGGTGTCTCTCTCAATTCCTCATTCATCATGGACATACAGTAATAGTTGTTACACACGCCTATCATGGCCGTCAAGGGATCCGAGCTCTGACAAATGGACTGAAAGTTTATTATCTTCCACTGACGGTCTGCTTTGATCAGATAATCTTGCCCACCATTTGCTCTTTTTTTTTACTTTTACGCACTATATTGGTACGGGAGAGAATTACAATTGTCCATTGTCACCAATCTGGGTCGTCCCTTGCGGCGGAAGCGCTCTTGTGTGCGCGTGCTCTTGGATATCATGTGTGCTACACAGATCACAGTTTATTTGGATTTGGAGACATTTTCAGTATCCACTTGAATAAAATTCTTGAGGCTATTCTTTCAGAGGTTGATCACATTATTTGTGTTTCGAATTCTTGTCGAGAGAACCTCGTCCTAAGAGCGAGATTGCATCCCAGCAATGTTTCTACAATCCCGAATGCTGTCGATTGTTCAAATTTTGTACCTAATAAACGAGTCTTGTTTAGCAAGGATGTTGTGAATATCATCGTCATGAGTCGACTGGTGCAGAGAAAAGGTATTGATTTATTAGTCAAAGTTATTCCAATTGTTTGTGCAATGGCAACTAATGTAAACTTCATTATCGGGGGAGATGGTCCAAAATTACTTACCCTTGAGGAAATGCGGGAAAAGTTTCAGCTCCAAGATCGGGTGGACCTGCTGGGATCTGTCCCTCATCATAAAGTCCGTGAAGTTTTGGCAAAAGGACAAATCTTCCTCAACTGCTCTTTGACAGAATCCTTTTGTATCGCAATTTTAGAAGCTGCATCATGTGGATTGTTCGTTGTTTCCACAAACGTCGGTGGTGTACCTGAAGTGCTGCCAAAGTCTATGGTAATTTTTGCTGATCCTGAAGCGTACTCATTGGTCGAAGCAATCCTTACCGCCATTAAATCTTTAAGTATGGTTGATCCCTGGGAATTTCATGAACGTATCAATGTAATGTACAATTGGTCTGCGATTGCAAATCGCACTGTAAAGATTTATGATGCTATATTACAAATTCGTCGTCCTAAATTATTGGAGCGACTGAGACGCTATTTCTCAGTTGGACCATTTTATGGCCTTTTCCTAAGTTCTTTAAGTGTATTCTTGCATCTTATTACGATTTTTGTGGAATTAGTATTTCCAATCAATGAGATAGAACTTTCTGCGGAAATTAAATTTTCAAAAGACTTGAGTTGAGCTACTACCAATGAATGGCTTGGATGGGCGTTGAAGACAGGCTCCACAGTCTACTTGCAATATTTCGCAGCTTGTCACAATCTTTGAAATCCTGAGATTTATCGATTCCTGTCGGGTCTTCTTCATTTTCGGCTCGTGCAAAGGTAATACCAACATCATTCCAAGAGTCTTTGCTTAAGAGCGAGAAAACGGAGCATGTTTGGACCGCTGATGATAGTATCGCGAGGACTTTGTCTGAATGGGATTGTTGTTCTGATGTCATTTGAATTGTGACATTCCGCTCAAATAAATCCGACAACTTCAGCATTTCTGGTGGCAAGTCATCTCGAAGGAGGTTGCTTGAAATCCTCCTAAACATTGCAATAGTAGTCAACACTTGTATCACTACCAGCTGACTATCAGCGGGAAGTTTTAATATCTTTCCCTTTATCTTCTCGAGACTTGACTCTAATTGATAGAAGATCTTTGGGAAGCTGTTAGGTTTCGTAAGTGATTGCTTGGTCACTCAAAATCTCACCTTTTGTTGCTCCGTTCTTTCATCTGTGAGAACAAATAGTTCTTTAATCAAAGTTTGGAAGAGTATCAATCCAGTTTTAGAGCCATTTTGCAGAGCTTGATTGAATTCAATTGAAATATCCTAGTGAAGGAATGGGAAGATGAGAGAAAACTAATTGTACTTTCTTACCTTCTTCAAAATGATTAAACATTTCGAAGCTTCTGTAAAATGTGTCAAGAAAATATACTGTTCCGAGACTATTGATGAATCGCATTTTGATAAGGTCAAAATGAAAAAATTGGTTGAAAACAACTTGGACGAATGTTCCAGTGCCAACTTTGCAGATCCATTGGTTTCTTGAAGTAAGTCGCAGATCTGCAGAAACTTTCGAAGAGTTTGGAAAGATAATGCAACTGATACAGGCTTTAAGTTGAACAACTTGTTGAACTGTTCACAAGCAAGGAAAAGATTAGTAGGAGTGAAATACTTGAGCAAAAGCTCGGCTGATGGAATTTGATCAATAACGTCCTCAGAAATATTATCGAGAATGCTGCTTAAAAGTTTCATAATACCGCATATTAGCATTTTATCAGAAAGAGAAATTGAGGGAAGAGCCTTCGAAGCACTAGTGAGTGATATGTCAAATTAGAAGGTAAATTTTCCTTACCATAACTTCCTTTCTTGATCTTTTCCCAGTCGCTCGAAATACTTGAGGAATTTCATTCGGTGGATTTTTCTCTAAATTAGCCAAAAGCAACTGGAAAAGAATAACCAAGAGTTTCACGATAGATCCAAGAGAGACTAATCCATTTAGATGGCCGTAAAATATAATAGCAGCCTCGATGTTATTTTCGCTAAACTGCAAACATCTTTGGAGTTGATCTTCACTACCTTGCGGAAAGAACGAAGGCAGTAGCAACTCGCAGATTGCACGAACAATTTGCGGATTATTCTGATCAAGCACGAGGCGATTCATCAAACTTGTGACATCAATAATCTCATAGTAATGAAAGTTCTTCAATCTTGAGATCTATGAACTTTGTTTCAATATAGTCAAAGAGAGGAAAAGGATCGCTACCTTTTGCAATAAGCGAACAAACTCCAATCTGACTCGCTCACAACGATCGTTCAAACTACTTCCAATTATTGGTAATAAGTTTTGCAGACTTTTATGGGCCAATGGTTGCGAAAGTAGCTCACGTACACCAACCATGACAGCAACTCGCACAGATTGATCAGAAACGTCATGAACCAATACTTCAAAGAGATACTTCATCAAATTCAGAGTGGTAGACGCCGGCAAAATCTCCCAATAATCTTTTAAGACATGAAACGCTCCAATCACTGCAGTTGAGCGAACTCGATGATCACTATCTTTGAGGAGTGAAGCGAGTTGATCGAATTGTTTCTGCATATAGATATCCATATGTTCCGAATTGAGCGATGGATTTTGAAGAGGGAAAACATCAAAAAATAAAATACAGGCCTGTGTTCGAACCACTGCATTCGCACATTGTAGCGACCGCCAGAGAATTGGTTCAAAAGTCCTTGAGAGGGCAGTCTCGAACATTTCTCCTCGCTTCACGTCATGGAAAGATTTGATCATAAACCTGAGTCCTTTAAAGTATCGTGGGTTCACAGTATGGATTGCTTCGAAAATAAAGTCTTGGAGGTATTGCTCTATTTTCTTCCACACGCCTCGTTCAACACTTTCCCTCCACAGGTTATGAAACACCTCTCCGTAAGCGATACAAACGTGTTTGCCCCCAGCTATTACTTGGGCTTTGATAATCCTATTCATCTCTTCCAAGAGAAAACCTGTAAATAGAGTTGAGTTTGTTTTGTTTCAAGACAGAGCGACTAACCTTCGTTTGCCAGTGCTAGTATTGCTAGTACTTTCTTTCCTTCTTTGGATTTCAAAAAGGAAGGATGTACAAAGCAGCGAAGTAGACAAGAATAATTAAACAATTGGCCGGATGTGGAAAAGTCCAGACTATCAAAACCGTGCGAAATTGCGAGCAGTCGCTTTATGTATTGCTCTTTGGTAGAAGGCTTCAATGACTCGAGAACGAGAAAGAGAAAAATGCCAGGAAGATAGTTTCGAGATTCAGGCTCAGATTGAAGAAAATTCTCTTCGCAAAGCAGAGAGACTTTGTTTCGAGTTGAGACATTGATTTGTTCCTGATCCAACAAGAAGCTAAGCTGCAAGAGCAACAACCGGAGTTCTTTCGCAATGTCTTTTGAACCGTTCTCAATATCACTTGTCAAAAATGAATACACATTCAAACAGTTTATTACAAAATGATCTTGCTGAGGTGGTAAATTTCGTAAATACTCGATCGAACTTTGCAGAATTCTTCTTTTCTCTTTAATCCCGTAATGGTTCATCCTCAACTTGATCTCTTCAATTTCTAGCATTTCTTGAACCAAGTTCAAATCAGATAAAACAGAAAATCTCCCATCCACCTCCATATTTCTGGTCTGAGTTGAGTTGAACGATTTTCAATTTTTGAATTATTAATATTTTGTAACAGTTATCGGTTGTTATCGGTTGTTATCGGTTGTTCTCGGTTGTTTTCAGTCGCCATTCCATTCCAAAACAAAAATGGGTTTTAAAGATAGTCGATTCGTGAAGCCAAGTAAAGAAGATAAGGAGAAGCCAACTTGTCATCTTTACATCTCCGGCATTGGTGAGGAGTTAAAGACTGATCCCCAATCCATTCGAGCGTTTCTTCTTACTTTCGGAGAACTTGATCAAAGCTGTCAGGGGGATCTTGCAATCTATATGCCAGAAGGCAAAAGGTATATTTTTGTAACTTTTAAGTCCCTCGAAGCTGCAGTGTCTTGCTACACTTATTTGCTTGAACGTGGGTCGATTCCGGAGTTGCAGGTTTCTCGAGTAGTCGCTCGTTTTGCTACTTTAGCAAGCCAGCAGGGACCTGCAGAGCCAGAGTGTACATCCATCACAGAGGATGTGACTGTTCCTGGTCTCAAGCTCATCTCAGATTTCATTACGGAGCAAGAAGAAAATGAGCTTTTGGCTGAGTTTGACGAACCTTGTAAATGGAAGCAGACGCTGAATCGAAGAGTGCAGGTATTCTTTTCACCATCTTTCCGAGTAATTTTCATATGTTTAAATTTTAGCAATATGGTTTTCCTTTCAACTATCGTACACTGATGATTGATTATTCCAAACCAACACCACCTTTACCCCCGTCTATGATACAATTAGCGGACAAAATATATTCAAGTCATTCTAATGATGACAAAAATTTCGAAACAATTAATCAGCTGACAATCAATGAGTATCTACCTGGTCAGGGTATCGCCTCACACGTTGGTAAGTTCGTGTTCAATCAAAGAATTTACCCTAATCTTTCCTTAGATACTGAAATCTGCTTTGGGTCATGCCTATTTCTTTTGAGTCTTGGAAGCGGAATTGTTATGACATTTAACGAAAGGTATTTCGCCGAGAATTCCCAACTTTGTCCCATGATTTTACTTCCTAGAGAAAGAGAGACTGAAGTAAATCGACGAAAATGTCTGTATCTTCCACGACGATCCTTATTGATTATAACTAGTGCGGCTCGATACGAGTGGCTACATGGTATAAGCCCAAGGAAATTTGATAAAGTTAATGGTCATTTGATTCGTCGAGATCGACGTATCAGTTTTACTTTTCGTCACGTTATCAGACCGGGTGCGATTCCTGCCAATCGATTGAACGGTGGCACGATTGAGAAGGAGCATGTGGTCGATGTTTATGATGCGATCGCTGTGCATTGGAACCATACTCGAGGGAAAAGGAAAGTCCATTGGCTTCGCGTCAAAGAATTCATTGAGGCACTACCTGCTGGAACTATATTAGCTGATGTTGGAAGTGGAGATGGAAAATATTTTGGTTTAAATCCTGGTATTATCTCTATTGGTTGTGATCGATCGCTGCAGTTGCTTCGAGTTTCGAAGTTGGAGAATTCCGAGCATGAAACGTTTTGCTGCGATGCAGTAGTTCTTCCGCTTTTGTCGAACACTTTCGATGCAGTAATTTGCATCGCCGTCCTTCATCATTTATCTACCATCGAAAGGCGATATGCTTTAATTTGTGAACTTTTGAGGATAGCAAGATACGGTGGGACTATTTTTGTTCAAGCCTGGGCTTTGGAACAAGAGGCGGACAGCAAGCGCATTTTTGAGACCCAAGACACAATGGTTCCTTGGAAACTCAACAAACGGTTTCTTGTTTCCGCACCTGATGCAACTGTACAAGTAAATGAGGCACGGGATGAAATTATATATGAAAGATATTGTCACGTCTATCGCGAGGGAGAATTAGAGGACCTTTGCTCAAGGGTTCCTGATTGTCAAATAGTGGAATCAGGCTACGAAAAGGGGAACTGGTTTATTAAGTTACTGAAAGTGCGTGATCATCGCTTGGCAGCTGAAGCAATTATCCTCAATGACGAACAACGCAGAAAAGATTTTACTGTTCCGACTACTGTCATAAGACTCGCCTCAAACGAGACATCAAAACCCTAGGAGACCGGTTAAACAATTACTTCCCATTGGATACAGATTTCGATAGTAAAGGATTCCCTGTTACTTTCCCTGTTGAACTCTGATTCGATCGAACTGCAATAGAGGCTGATCCCGCGCGAACTGAAGCTGCGAGATCGAATCTTTCAGGTGCAAAGGTTGTCTGTGGGTGAAGAAAGAAATTATATGATTCGTCGTAATGTTAACAAGCGTACCTCAGCCTTCAGGCTTTTTTTCGCTGGAAACCCTTTTCGGAATATTGGTCGCAGAGAAGAGGAATCATGACTGGGCATTGATCGAACAATGACTGGAGGAACGAAAGATGCTGGAGCGTTTAGCGTACTACTACTTTGAAGTCCCTCGAAAGCTCCGTCCGGAATAGAGGCACTGTCCCCAAACTGTAGATCTTTCTCCTTGTGAGGTGATTTAATAGAATCTATAAAGCGATGAACAAACCAAATCTCTAAAACAATCAAATTTTTTCGAACCTGCATCAAAATCGAAATTGATTTGATCACTATATTGTAAGGCCGGCATGGTTAAATGTAATTCCGCATTTGATGTTTCCTTCTCGTTTTCTGGAATCTTTCTTTGATTGAGATCCTCCGTCAGAATGCTACTGCCATCCACGTTGGAGTTCAACATCGAGGGAGTTGCCAATGAAACGACAGTTGGATTAAAAGATTCAAAATCTTTTCTGAAATCTTTGTAAGGATGTTGCTCTCTTTGCTGAGCTTCAGGCAAAGTCATCACTTTATTTCGAAGGAGCAGTGGGACTTCTTTTCCTACATGCGATTGTTGCAAAAGTGAAGATTCTCCGTCAAGCGGGAAACTCTGAGCCGTCAACTGAGAGGCTTGATTCAATTGCGGACTATTGCTGTGCCCTAACATTCTAAAGCCTCCTCGATAAATCTCAGGTCCTATAAGTTGATTCGATAGATGAGCATTTTTCATTTACGATATAATTTGTGTACCTACCTGGAGTTATATGATTATTCAGAGCGGGTAAAAATGGTGGACTAGTGGCCCGAGAACTGGGTTGGGTGCGGACATTACTAACCCGCCCACATCCTAAACAAAGGCCCTTCGTGCTGAATACAGAATCTTTCTGTGACTCGGAAACTTCATGCGAAATCTTCACTAATAGCTTATTCATAATCCCATCAACATCAACCTTCAGTTGATGAGCGAAGGAGTCTTGATTGGATTTCATATTAGTAAATTCTCGATTTAAGTCCTGTAATGATTTCTGCAACTCGTCAAGATACTGTGTTCGATTATTTTCTTGCTTGATGTCACGTTTTCGCTGATCGCGGAATAGATCAAAAAACAGATCTTTTACTTCTTCACGTGTGATCTTATCATCGCTCACAGATGTAACAAAATGCCTCAGACCTCCAATCTCTTCTTTCAAAGTGGAAATATCTCCGATTATGGGAGAGGGATCGAAAGAGGTCGTAGTTGGGATACCTAAGATATTGTTATAAGAATTCGTTGTTATATGACCATTTTCTGATGATGGGGACTTCAATCGAACCGAAATGGTTGTTGTTGGTGGCTCCGCTCCAGTTGATGAGGGGAAACTCTTACGAGTATCGTAGTCGATGAAAGACCCCATTAAAGCAGAGTTTGGCTTTCGTTTCTTTTTGGAGAGCAAAGAGTCTTCTGTTGATATGGTAGTTGTCACTGGCTGCTCATCATTCTCATACACCTCTGCTTGTTGAATGGCCTTTGCGATGGAATCCTTAATCCTATTTTGTGACGAAGGTTGGGTATTCGTAGTTTGGTTGGGTTGGTGATTGAAACCAATTTGAGTGATGACTGCAGGAGAGTGACTCATGTACTCTCTCATCGCATTTTGTAACTGTTCACTGCATATCTTCGAAATTAAGGATTCTAATTGTTCTTTCGGGGGAGTAGATTTTTGCTTTTCTTGAGTGGATTTTCTTCTTCCTTTCGCACTTCGCTGATGTTCACCTTTTCGCTGGGAAGTAGTAGCAAGAATTTCATCATTTTCTCCATTCCCAGTACTTGGTCGACTTTTTGCGTCTTTGTTGTCCTTCTCTCGAGGAACAGAAGAATTCTTGCGATGCGAACTACTCGGCTTTCCATCCTTTTTCTCTTCGATACTATCAGTGATTTCATTCTCGAGCAATTGATCTAAATCTGTACAATCTTCACTTGTCTCAACCGAATTTCTCTCCAAATTAGGTTCTTCAAGAGGTGGAGAGTTTATCATCTCCTCCTTTACCTCGGATTCAGCTTCCACAGTTTCAACAGGATGATCATCCTCGAAGTGGAATGGGTCAGGATTCGAGATTTGGGATTGGTTGTCGCACACAGAGTCATCGTAATGGTATTGTGCATGCGAGATATCTCCCTTAAGCCCAACCAACTGAGCTTTTAAGCCCTCAATATCATCGGCGAGCAAATCCACACTGATCTTTCTCTTATTATAGTTGTTTAGGACGTAACATTGGCGATTTAAGTCCACGATGTCGTTTTCGACTTTGTATATAGTTGTTATCAGGTTTGTATTTTTGGTTTCGAGAGTTTCGAAACTTCTAGTCAAATGATCAAATCGATCTTTCAGGACATGAGATTGACCTTGCTGCCGTTGAAAATCATCAAATGCTTTCTCACTGTGGTTTAATAGACGATCCAACAAGGAGAACAAGACGCTTTCATGATGAGATATACCTCGAGTTGTCCAGTTGAGGTTTCCCTGAAACTCTTTTAAACGATCTCGGAAGGTTGGAATGACTGCGATGGCAACCGAGGCGAAGGATGAGTGATTCATACTTTCTTGAGGATGGGTTTTGCTGCGCTGTTGAATAGCAGTCAGTTCAGCCTCCATATTTACCAAACTGCGATCGAGATACATAGACTTAGCTTGTAGCGCGATGGCTGAATCTCGTATTAATTTGACCTCTTGATCTTTTTGGAACACTTGCTTCAAAGTATCAAGGAGACGATGATAGTCAGATAAATATTCCGAGGTTAATTGCACCTCAGAATAAAGACTTTCAGCAGGGAAGGCATCAATTGGATCATTTCTTTTACATTGCAGGATTAGTGACAGAGATTGACCCAGCGACAAACTCTCCTCTACCAGAGTGCTTGTTTGCTGCTGATATCTCTCCAATTCTTCATTCTTCATCCGAAGGTAAAAATCTTCTTGAAAGTTTAGTCTAGCTTTAAGTCGTTCAACATCTTCCATGAGTGTTTGAAGGTTTGTACTTTGCTGAGCTTTTAATAGCTGAATCGCCTCATTCGTTTCGTTTTGAAAAGAAGAAAGTGCAACAGTTAAATCATCCAATCTCCTATTATGATTCTCTTTTAGTTGCTCTTGCTGATGGTACACATCATCGATTTTCTGGTTAAACTTTTCAGACTGCTGGTTAATTTGTTCGAACGTATCCTTCTTCAAACGATCAAATTTCGTGCTCGTGCTCGAAGATAGATGAAATAACTCATCGTCAATAAGGTCTAATTTGCCAGATATTGTTTGGTGTTGTTGGATCCTCGTTGCAGAAAAGCCTATCTTCATATCTTTCCTCCGAACCCTTTGAAGTATTTTTCGATAAGCCCAAAACCAACGGGCCAGCACATCCTTTGGACAAGTCCAATCAGGTATATTCTGATACTCAACGATCTTCTCCCCTATTTTAATATACTTATTGATCTTCTTTTTGATTTTACGACTTGTATCCGCGGAATCTATACGCTGAACTACCAAATCTCTATTAGGATTAGCCCCTTCTTCTGTTGGGAACAGAGACGGGGGAGTGTCTATGAAAAGAAAAGAATGATAATTGTGGGTTAAGAGAAGTGACAAACAGTAGACCTTGTGTTTCGACTTCTTGTAGAGTTATCGTGACCGACTTTAGAGAATTAGCGTCAACAATTGTTGAAAAAGAAGATTCTTCTTGATCTTCAGGATCAAGAAATCCTTGTACATTATATGAAAAGTTCCGCATTTTTCGCTGTGCATAATGTAATTGCTTCTGCAGCTCTAAATTATGCTGCATTAAAGTTTGCAACTTCTGATTTGTCGCGTCTACCAGCTTTCTACGTGATTGTTTGTTTTCTTGGTTTGAGGTGTCCAAATTTGTGTTTAATTTGCCAATTTCATCATGTTGTTCCGCTACAGTATCAATCATACTTCCAAAAGCTTCCTTCACATCATTAGTGTCAGGAATACTCAAGGAAACCTAACAAATAAAATCAGACTCAGCGGAACAATTATTCTCTCCTACCTCAACTCCGTCATTCGCGAAGCTCATGACCTGAGATCTCATTCCTTGAACCTTTTTATCGAGAACAGCCCTCATCTAACTCTGCTTATTCAAAGAATCTGTCCAAATGAAGAAGAATAAATTTTAATACTTTTAGCCGTTTCAGAGTTGTGCACTTTTGATGTTGTCACGCAAAAAAGAAAGAAGAAAAATTTAGATAAAGAACGACCGTTTTTTTCGATTTGCTTCTCGATTTGCGAAACTTGTTTAGGTTAAATTGATAGTTATCGATGGCTCTATTTTCTGACACGTCACTCAAATCTTATCACTCTCGAGAGTCTTGTCACATCTGGTGCTTGAGCGCACTCAAAACGATCCGTGCTTGAAGATACAGATTTTCTTCGTGACCGAGCCTCTGCAATCTTACTGGTTGCGTTCTACCACATAGCATGTTTCCTAAAACGGAAATAACATCAGTAGACGTCAAAATTTACGAGAAAATCGAATCAATCGTTAGGTTCACATTAAACCTTAACCAGTTTGGCGAATATCGAAAGATACTGTAATGTTGTGTTAATAATTGATGACTTTTTTTAACGGCTTTGTCTGAGTGTTTATTGTTTGTAACTTTTCAAGGAATCGTCCTTAGTTAAAGATAAGCACAGATTTGAAATCCTTGCTTATTGAGCATGCAAAAGATGATGTTTTTAGTTAAATCTCAAATTTGATGGAGATTTGAAGGAAAATCAAAAGATTTCCCGGAAAAACGCGTTTCGTTCTTCATTCTTTTGAAAGAATTTTCCGTTCATAAGAAACTTGCTTTATTCCAATAGTTGAAGGTGATAATTTGAAG